>DVOY01000074.1:0-15572 GCA_018237585.1 Apyrrothrix maculosa | reverse complement strand
CCCCTTTCTTACATACCCAACTCTCGCTCCCATACAGTAGTATTGGAGTAAGCACGGAGTTGTGTATCGCCAATCGACAGACTTCAGACGCCTTTAAAAACATTTTTTATGAACTCTAGCTCTAGGTGTGCAGATTTCCGCACGATGTTTTCTTTCACCGTTATAGTGACATTTAATCTTAAAACGCACATTTTAAAAAGAGATGCGCGCCAGGACTTGAACCCGGATCTCCGGAGTGCGAGGCTGAATATCAAAGCACTAGACTATTACTGCTGTTTTTCTTTTAAAACACGTGTATAAAGTTTAAAAATTGTAGATTGGACAAATAAAAAGAGACGCTCAAAACAAATAAAAATAAACTACCCAAAGTGGCTTTTAACATATTGAAATCCTGATGGTGATGTCAAGTTCAAACCAAACAAAAATTGCATCATATTGCAATATCAGCCTGTGCAATCCATAGGTGGATATAGACCTCCCCTGAGGGGTTTTGCCCATAATGTTCTCGCAGGTCTTGCGGGTTAGGGGTCGCAGAGTATAGCTTCTAGCAACGCCTACGATGCTGCGGATGTGCGGCCAGGACCGCATTTAGCTTTGCCTGTGTAGACTGCGTTATACTACGATCAACCAGTTATACCATATTATTCAATTAAACAAAAGATATGACGAGTAATCATTTGATAAATTAAGCAAAGTATATATTTATATATTATTATATTTATCATACATGTAGGTAAGTACCTATGTTTCCGAATAGTTATATTTCAATCTTAGACTGCAATTACCAATGTTTAATTACTCATGGCGATCTTTTGTGTAAATATAGGAACGCTTATACCGTACATGGTATACAATACTGACCTAGCTGTTTCCTTCTACACAACTCGATAATTATTCAGTAAACAGTCATACAAATGTAAAGCTTATTAAAACGCAAATTAATATAATTAAAGCCATGAAAGTTACAAAATTGCGATAGGTGTTAAGTTGCTGCTAGATTCAGGCACACGACCATAAAGCACCCGACGCGACAATTAACGCTAATTCTGCTAACGTCTAAAGAAATGTGAATAAAATACACTGTTCTATTCCCGTTCTAGCAGACATAGTAACTGGATGTTTATTACTTTAAGATAAACAGTCGAAATATACCAGGTAATGCAAACAAATGGGGCTTAATAATTATATTGGCTTGTGGAACTCTACCTATTCAATTTTTTATGCACGCTAATGTACTAAACCATTAAAGTGGTTGTTTCTTATTGACGTACCTCAAGGGAGAACACACAATAATGTAAAATCGATATCCTATGTCCATAAATGATACAGTACTTTAAATGTTTTAAAACGTTGGACAAGCAATTTCAGTGTACAAAAATTATACATTTGATCAGCATTTAAACGTTTGATATTGTGTCATATTGCAGTCATATAAGAAAAATGTTTATGATTTGCTAATAAAACTATTGCTTGCTATTGTATTGCTGTTAGATTTTTTATAGTTATTTATACCTGGTTCCTAGTTGGACATAACCCAGTAGTTCCCCTTTAACAGCACAAGTCTTTTTCCCCACAATTGGAATGTAACGTGACATTTTTTATATATGTATATCAAATAGAAGTTCCCTAATAGAACAAATCGGGAGAGCATACTTCAAAATAATATTATTTAAAAATCTATATAGCATATGTGATTTATGTGCCGTTGATTATCATAACACCATAACAAAGGCCTACTACAAGCTTACTTAAGACGGGATGGCCGTTTGTGGACATGGCCAGGATATTTATTCATTAACTTGAAACATGTCAGATGATACGTAAAACATCTAACCATCTAGGTATACAAGGTAAGTGGAAAGAATGAAATATTTTTGTCAGGACTTCATGTAAACCAAGCATAACTTTATAGTACAATTCTTCTTTATATTAGTGAACTCCTAAAGGGCTGGATTAATTTTGATGAAAAAAATATTATGCGTCATATGGGCCCTGGCTAGTTTAGATTCACAATTAAATCGGTAGTTTTAGGAAGTGTTTTTTTTTTATTTTTAAAACATTAATGTATATAAGAGTATATAAACAAGAAACACCCCCGTCCCTCCCCATCCCACCCCTCCAACACAAATCAATACTAGAACAGAAAGTCTTCAGCATTTTTGCAGCCATTTCCTTCGTTAACTTATAATGGCCCAGAAGGTATGTAGTGCAGATAGCGATGAGAAATTTCCTAAAATGCAATAAAAGAGTAAATAACTGAAGAAGATATTGTCACACCCATCTCTAACCCTGTCTATGACGGTTAGACAGTGAACACACATCTTTGTTGTCAGTAAAATGTAATAGAATCAAATCAATCTGAAATTTAATTTACCAGGACATTAATGTGTTGTTTTCACAAGGAACAAAGTTGGAGCTGCTTGTATTGTATCTTAGAATCTGCTAACACATTTAAAAAGCGTATATTTCTGTTTTATAACTGAAATAGGACTAGTACATGCTCTCTGTCTACGCCGTGGAAGATATGTATGTATGGGAGCACATTTCCTACCTTCCAATGGTACATTCATATTTATGTTATAATGGTACATTCATATTTATCATATATCCATCTCTTTTCCCTTCCCACTAAGACAACAATGCAATTGATTTTATTTTTATTTTAATAAAGTACATAATTGAACAACATACATATGTCCATACTTTTATCTGACTTACAACAATAATTCCTAATCAAATTAAACAGACAAAAGCGATTTGGATTGATACAGATATCCCACACGCTAGGACTAATAACAATAAAAAAAGTATGATTTTTTCATATTTCAATTATTTTTATTGGTGTATAACAGATGGAACAATGTTATAACAAACATTAACTTTTTTGTTAACAAAAAGTATATACATTTAAATATTGAAAAAATATATTCCATACAAATCTATACTGTACCTGGAGCAAATAATTTGACCCCTCTATCAAACAACTTAAATAGATATTGGTGTGATTTCTGTTCTAAAGTAAACAAATGTTCGGCAAACTTCTGACTTGGATGCTTTACAGTGATATGCCCCGAAACATCCGCACTCCATCCCGATGAGAGGTTTTCCACTTCTACTGTTGTGTCAGACATGTGGGACAGAAGATTTGCCAATACATTTGTTACATCATAGCTATTTGCGACATTACAATGACACAGGAAGAATGAATTATCAAAGGTTCTTATATCTTTGATAATCATTTTACAAATGCTATTAATATCTTTTACTGTAAATTGCAAATCAAACAAATGAGTTGCACCTTCGAGTATAATATTAACTGCACCATGCTCTTCATGCATAGAGGTTATTTCTTTTTTTATTGTACATAAAAAGTTCTGTGTCGAAAGTTCTTTATTAGCCAACAATATCTCTACTAATTCCTCATCAGCATTATAAAACCTAACTAGTCCCAAGTCAACAGATTTTTGCAAATTATAATTCATTTTCAATCCAATATTTTGATAGTGAATAAAAGAGTTATGTGTAAGTATAACTAATACAGCCCTTTTATTTTTTACACAATGCCCGAGTACACAACTTGTTATGAATGAGCTGTCACATCCATTGATCTCCTTAGCAACAATGACTTTGCTTGATAATACCTCCTTATCCAATTCGAGGCATGTCAATATATCTGAAGACATTCTGCAATAAAACAAATACAAAGTTACTATCTGATTATAATGGCAATCTTTTAAAAACCCTAATACTGATATTATTGCTGAAGTGATAAGAATGACTAAGTGAAATTCACCTTGGCGACTGCAGGCACTACCGTAAGGTTAGTCTTGCGCCTTCCGCGATGTTAAACGGGCTTTATAACAAAATAACATTTTCTTACATTTATCGCATATTTAAACGGATATATCTAACAATATAGTACTATACATACCTGAATTGAATATAAAAAATGAAACCTATAAGGCTCAGTAATTAATATAATAAGTAATATTATTGTGACCAGATCTACCACCACTAAATAATGTAAGTTTATAGTGATAAGAAAAACAATAGATACTTGAATTTATAATAAGTCCAATGTAATTTATGTACTGTATTAAAGAATGTAAACAATAATTAATTAATCTAAACAATAATTAAAGAGAACTAATTAGCAAGCTATACGTATGAAAATTAATAAAAATTTCAATTACTTTACTTGATAATTTAGATATTATCAATCAATTGATGTCACATTCGCGCCTTGTCACACACACGTGTATGACAGCAAAGACAGACCTTCCTAAATTGACGTTCGACTTTTGCAGGCGTTTCATTAACACTACGTCAATCCTTTTTAAGTTATTATACACCGTTAAACAGGGGATATCATGGTATACCACGATGTTCTTGTCCAATTGGCTAACTTCACACGCTTTGGAGAATATTATGGAAAAGTCGAAGATTATTTATTTCAGACTGCCTCGTTCTGAGCGGTCTGAGCGGTCCTAGATTCAAATCCCGGGTCGGATACTATTTGATTTTGCTAACTTAGATTTTCTAGCATAAACTTCTAGTAGTGGCCTGGACTCGACATTTGTGCCCGGTGTAGGTCAGTAGACTCACCACCTATTCCATAATGGAACGTAAACGTAACTGGGGAAACGTGGAAGTGTACTACATTCCTCTGCCTACCTGTTCGGGGATTAGGCGTGATGTTACGTTTTTATTTGTTACCTTACGATATTTTCATATAGCACAATATATAAATTTTAAGCTAATCGGTTTTTGTAAAGAATCAGATGTGTGTGCCAGGATTTGAATATTAGACCCTCATAATTTGAACATAAAAAAATAACAACGTGCCTCTATTATCCGAAGAGGTAGACACAATGTTATACGTCTTACCATGGAATAGAAGGTAAGCCTATTGCTATAAACCATGAACAAATCCACATTCCAAATTACTACCAGAAAAACTCAACCCGGGGATCGACTCCAGGACCTCTCGATCAGCAGTCGCAGATTCAACCATTCGCCCAACGTGATCATCATAATTTGATCCGCATAATTTCGAGCTAAAATCGAAAGTACTAGGCAATAAAATCTTCTTGTATTTATATTAATCAGATAAAATTACTAAAGTTTTAGTTCTATGAAACTTCCACTTTTAACATAAATGAAACTATATGAAACGACTTTAGATTTGTAATGATACCCGAACCATCCAGTCGAAATGTTTAAAAACGTTAATGTGACTAGTAAATTTTGTTGCCGCGTACCACTTCATGAAAAAAAAACCCCAAAATACTCTCTTACATTATTCTACGACTTCCTTCATTTTCGTTATTACTAGTAACAAGTATGAATAATTCTAAGGCATATTATTAAACACTATTATAACAACACCTATCAGTACCTGTGATCATAGATAATAAAAAACTACGTAGTTGTAAATATCAATCCAAACTCCGCAAAACATTCGCAACTTTACTCAGTCCACATAATTTCGGAATTCTTGTTTATTAAACGCCTACTTTGACTGTTTCAATCCAAGAATATGATTTCTTATTAAACAGACAAATGCAGTTATGTTTTACTGATATGATTTTCAGATTCGCTAAAACTACAGAATACAATATTCGTTACTGCACACTAATTTACAATAAGAAAAAAGAAAATATTTACAAATAAATGGAATACAATAGGCGGTCTTATCGCTCTATTAGCGATTTCTTCCAAGCAACTTATATGCATATCAGGAAAACATTTACGGAAGAAATAGGGTAGGGTAAGCTGAATTTATAAAGAGCCATAAACATTGATAACAACACAGCCCATATAGAAGGTAGCAAGTACAAGGGTGGACAGGATACAGAATTAAAGGAAAAATGACTGTAAAAAGATCGAAGAAGTAAAGCTAATGATACTACCAATAACATTATTTTAGATATATTTGTCGCATTTAATTCTTAAAAGAATCGAGTGAATTGGTTTGTCAAATATTTAGAGGGATGCTTACATTTTTTTATTAAACAATGTTGATCGAAAATGGTAAAAGTAAAATATCGTTAAGTAAATTCTCACTCATATTCTTTAAAACATGGGAAATATTTCAACCCAAACTTGATCAGTAGGTATTCCAGATTATGGTCTTAAACCTTACGGGTATGCTATGCATAAAACACCTTCTACATTCTCATCCACTCTTCTATTCTTGCAGTTGACACAAATAGCAATTGCTATTGTCGACATAAAAAGGATAAAGAAGATGTAAGAGGTCAGACTAGAAACATTTTAAGATGTCTAAATTGCTGAACGAGAAGCTCAACTAGAAGGCTTTCTTATGCGAATGAATAGTTCGTTTCGTCAAAAAGAATAATTCCAAAGATCATTATTTATGTAAAAATATTGATAAACGAACCCTCTATTTGAATAAAACACGTGTTACATTTAATCATTTATCTACGTGGATATATATTTTGACATAAACAATATAATAGTGTTGTAGTGCCTGTGACATTGACAATTGACAACATGTGTGATTCTGTGTAAAATGAGAGTATGACTGAGTCGCTTGAGGTTAAATTTGCCGACCGACAGTGTTAATAATGAGATAAATACCTAGTAACGAGATGCACTGACATAATATTACATAATGTAAAATGAGAATTCGTGACATAGAACTCACCTTGAAATACTGGACCATATTATGACCGTGAAGGTGTTATATTTGCCAATAGTTGCTGGAGTGAACATCTAATTTAAATATAAAATTATTCCAGTATGAGCAAAGGAAAGGAAATGAAAGTATCGAAATGGTACTTTGGAGGTCTGGCATCCGCAGGGGCAGCGTGTATCGCGCACCCTCTAGATCTGCTGAAAGTCCAAATGCAGACTCAAAAGGGAAAAAACATCTCAATGCTAAAACTTACTGGAATAGTCCTAAAAAATCAAGGTAAGTAGTTGCATTATCAATGCTCAAAGTCTAGAAGGAAATTGATTTTTCTTTGTGATATGTATTTGTTTAATAAAGTATTCACTGCCTACTTAATTTTTGTAATATTCCAGATCTAATTTGTTATGAAATATTTACCGTATATATTTCCGACTACTCATTTCTCAAAATATATTTCTGATAATAATTTCCAATGATATTATTATGAATAAATAAGTTTCTACAATTGAGGCTGAATTTATTATATTCAATTATTTCATTATGTTAATTTTTATATTATGATCACAACTATCTATCACACATTTATGTATTAGTACATATTGACATTGAGGAATGTTTATTTTTGCATACAAGCCTGTGTGTAATTATCAAATATTTTAAAGAAATGTATCTCTGTAGTAAAATTATATTTAACTGACTAAACTATATTTAGTTGCCAATATTACATCAAGTTTTTAATATAATTTGAGTTGCTAATTATATGCTTCTAAATATTCTTTGCTCTACCAATGTTATGGCCAGTACAAAAAAAATATTTCCATGTAAAAAGAATCAATTTGAAGGACAATATTTTAATTCATATGTAATAGAACTCAAAGTTTATTCATTATTGATAAAGTATTATTTTACAGGAATAACAGGCTTGTACAATGGAATATCAGCTTCCCTCCTTCGACAACTTACATACTCTACTGCTAGATTTGGAATATATGAAGTTGCAAAACAACAACTCACACCAAAAGATGTAAGTTACATTAGTTTATAACATTAGTGGTATAGAAAATGGCATGGCACTACCCTGTAATAATGCAAAAATAATTATATTCCTCTGTTGTATCTGATTATCACATCATCAGAGAAGTAAATGTGACTTATGCAATGAGAACAGATATTTTTAATCATCAACCAAGCCTTTTTCTATACCACTAATGTTATAAACTAATGTAACTTACATCTTTTGGTGTGAGTTGTTGTTTTGCAACTTCATATATTCCAAATCTAGCAGTAGAGTATGTAAGTTGTCGAAGGAGGGAAGCTGATATTCCATTGTACAAGCCTGTTATTCCTGTAAAATAATACTTTATCAATAATGAATAAACTTTGAGTTCTATTACATATGAATTAAAATATTGTCCTTCAAATTGATTCTTTTTACATGGAAATATTTTTTTTGTACTGGCCATAACATTGGTAGAGCAAAGAATATTTAGAAGCATATAATTAGCAACTCAAATTATATTAAAAACTTGATGTAATATTGGCAACTAAATATAGTTTAGTCAGTTAAATATAATTTTACTACAGAGATACATTTCTTTAAAATATTTGATAATTACACACAGGCTTGTATGCAAAAATAAACATTCCTCAATGTCAATATGTACTAATACATAAATGTGTGATAGATAGTTGTGATCATAATATAAAAATTAACATAATGAAATAATTGAATATAATAAATTCAGCCTCAATTGTAGAAACTTATTTATTCATAATAATATCATTGGAAATTATTATCAGAAATATATTTTGAGAAATGAGTAGTCGGAAATATATACGGTAAATATTTCATAACAAATTAGATCTGGAATATTACAAAAATTAAGTAGGCAGTGAATACTTTATTAAACAAATACATATCACAAAGAAAAATCAATTTCCTTCTAGACTTTGAGCATTGATAATGCAACTACTTACCTTGATTTTTTAGGACTATTCCAGTAAGTTTTAGCATTGAGATGTTTTTTCCCTTTTGAGTCTGCATTTGGACTTTCAGCAGATCTAGAGGGTGCGCGATACACGCTGCCCCTGCGGATGCCAGACCTCCAAAGTACCATTTCGATACTTTCATTTCCTTTCCTTTGCTCATACTGGAATAATTTTATATTTAAATTAGATGTTCACTCCAGCAACTATTGGCAAATATAACACCTTCACGGTCATAATATGGTCCAGTATTTCAAGGTGAGTTCTATGTCACGAATTCTCATTTTACATTATGTAATATTATGTCAGTGCATCTCGTTACTAGGTATTTATCTCATTATTAACACTGTCGGTCGGCAAATTTAACCTCAAGCGACTCAGTCATACTCTCATTTTACACAGAATCACACATGTTGTCAATTGTCAATGTCACAGGCACTACAACACTATTATATTGTTTATGTCAAAATATATATCCACGTAGATAAATGATTAAATGTAACACGTGTTTTATTCAAATAGAGGGTTCGTTTATCAATATTTTTACATAAATAATGATCTTTGGAATTATTCTTTTTGACGAAACGAACTATTCATTCGCATAAGAAAGCCTTCTAGTTGAGCTTCTCGTTCAGCAATTTAGACATCTTAAAATGTTTCTAGTCTGACCTCTTACATCTTCTTTATCCTTTTTATGTCGACAATAGCAATTGCTATTTGTGTCAACTGCAAGAATAGAAGAGTGGATGAGAATGTAGAAGGTGTTTTATGCATAGCATACCCGTAAGGTTTAAGACCATAATCTGGAATACCTACTGATCAAGTTTGGGTTGAAATATTTCCCATGTTTTAAAGAATATGAGTGAGAATTTACTTAACGATATTTTACTTTTACCATTTTCGATCAACATTGTTTAATAAAAAAATGTAAGCATCCCTCTAAATATTTGACAAACCAATTCACTCGATTCTTTTAAGAATTAAATGCGACAAATATATCTAAAATAATGTTATTGGTAGTATCATTAGCTTTACTTCTTCGATCTTTTTACAGTCATTTTTCCTTTAATTCTGTATCCTGTCCACCCTTGTACTTGCTACCTTCTATATGGGCTGTGTTGTTATCAATGTTTATGGCTCTTTATAAATTCAGCTTACCCTACCCTATTTCTTCCGTAAATGTTTTCCTGATATGCATATAAGTTGCTTGGAAGAAATCGCTAATAGAGCGATAAGACCGCCTATTGTATTCCATTTATTTGTAAATATTTTCTTTTTTCTTATTGTAAATTAGTGTGCAGTAACGAATATTGTATTCTGTAGTTTTAGCGAATCTGAAAATCATATCAGTAAAACATAACTGCATTTGTCTGTTTAATAAGAAATCATATTCTTGGATTGAAACAGTCAAAGTAGGCGTTTAATAAACAAGAATTCCGAAATTATGTGGACTGAGTAAAGTTGCGAATGTTTTGCGGAGTTTGGATTGATATTTACAACTACGTAGTTTTTTATTATCTATGATCACAGGTACTGATAGGTGTTGTTATAATAGTGTTTAATAATATGCCTTAGAATTATTCATACTTGTTACTAGTAATAACGAAAATGAAGGAAGTCGTAGAATAATGTAAGAGAGTATTTTGGGGTTTTTTTTTCATGAAGTGGTACGCGGCAACAAAATTTACTAGTCACATTAACGTTTTTAAACATTTCGACTGGATGGTTCGGGTATCATTACAAATCTAAAGTCGTTTCATATAGTTTCATTTATGTTAAAAGTGGAAGTTTCATAGAACTAAAACTTTAGTAATTTTATCTGATTAATATAAATACAAGAAGATTTTATTGCCTAGTACTTTCGATTTTAGCTCGAAATTATGCGGATCAAATTATGATGATCACGTTGGGCGAATGGTTGAATCTGCGACTGCTGATCGAGAGGTCCTGGAGTCGATCCCCGGGTTGAGTTTTTCTGGTAGTAATTTGGAATGTGGATTTGTTCATGGTTTATAGCAATAGGCTTACCTTCTATTCCATGGTAAGACGTATAACATTGTGTCTACCTCTTCGGATAATAGAGGCACGTTGTTATTTTTTTATGTTCAAATTATGAGGGTCTAATATTCAAATCCTGGCACACACATCTGATTCTTTACAAAAACCGATTAGCTTAAAATTTATATATTGTGCTATATGAAAATATCGTAAGGTAACAAATAAAAACGTAACATCACGCCTAATCCCCGAACAGGTAGGCAGAGGAATGTAGTACACTTCCACGTTTCCCCAGTTACGTTTACGTTCCATTATGGAATAGGTGGTGAGTCTACTGACCTACACCGGGCACAAATGTCGAGTCCAGGCCACTACTAGAAGTTTATGCTAGAAAATCTAAGTTAGCAAAATCAAATAGTATCCGACCCGGGATTTGAATCTAGGACCGCTCAGACCGCTCAGAACGAGGCAGTCTGAAATAAATAATCTTCGACTTTTCCATAATATTCTCCAAAGCGTGTGAAGTTAGCCAATTGGACAAGAACATCGTGGTATACCATGATATCCCCTGTTTAACGGTGTATAATAACTTAAAAAGGATTGACGTAGTGTTAATGAAACGCCTGCAAAAGTCGAACGTCAATTTAGGAAGGTCTGTCTTTGCTGTCATACACGTGTGTGTGACAAGGCGCGAATGTGACATCAATTGATTGATAATATCTAAATTATCAAGTAAAGTAATTGAAATTTTTATTAATTTTCATACGTATAGCTTGCTAATTAGTTCTCTTTAATTATTGTTTAGATTAATTAATTATTGTTTACATTCTTTAATACAGTACATAAATTACATTGGACTTATTATAAATTCAAGTATCTATTGTTTTTCTTATCACTATAAACTTACATTATTTAGTGGTGGTAGATCTGGTCACAATAATATTACTTATTATATTAATTACTGAGCCTTATAGGTTTCATTTTTTATATTCAATTCAGGTATGTATAGTACTATATTGTTAGATATATCCGTTTAAATATGCGATAAATGTAAGAAAATGTTATTTTGTTATAAAGCCCGTTTAACATCGCGGAAGGCGCAAGACTAACCTTACGGTAGTGCCTGCAGTCGCCAAGGTGAATTTCACTTAGTCATTCTTATCACTTCAGCAATAATATCAGTATTAGGGTTTTTAAAAGATTGCCATTATAATCAGATAGTAACTTTGTATTTGTTTTATTGCAGAATGTCTTCAGATATATTGACATGCCTCGAATTGGATAAGGAGGTATTATCAAGCAAAGTCATTGTTGCTAAGGAGATCAATGGATGTGACAGCTCATTCATAACAAGTTGTGTACTCGGGCATTGTGTAAAAAATAAAAGGGCTGTATTAGTTATACTTACACATAACTCTTTTATTCACTATCAAAATATTGGATTGAAAATGAATTATAATTTGCAAAAATCTGTTGACTTGGGACTAGTTAGGTTTTATAATGCTGATGAGGAATTAGTAGAGATATTGTTGGCTAATAAAGAACTTTCGACACAGAACTTTTTATGTACAATAAAAAAAGAAATAACCTCTATGCATGAAGAGCATGGTGCAGTTAATATTATACTCGAAGGTGCAACTCATTTGTTTGATTTGCAATTTACAGTAAAAGATATTAATAGCATTTGTAAAATGATTATCAAAGATATAAGAACCTTTGATAATTCATTCTTCCTGTGTCATTGTAATGTCGCAAATAGCTATGATGTAACAAATGTATTGGCAAATCTTCTGTCCCACATGTCTGACACAACAGTAGAAGTGGAAAACCTCTCATCGGGATGGAGTGCGGATGTTTCGGGGCATATCACTGTAAAGCATCCAAGTCAGAAGTTTGCCGAACATTTGTTTACTTTAGAACAGAAATCACACCAATATCTATTTAAGTTGTTTGATAGAGGGGTCAAATTATTTGCTCCAGGTACAGTATAGATTTGTATGGAATATATTTTTTCAATATTTAAATGTATATACTTTTTGTTAACAAAAAAGTTAATGTTTGTTATAACATTGTTCCATCTGTTATACACCAATAAAAATAATTGAAATATGAAAAAATCATACTTTTTTTATTGTTATTAGTCCTAGCGTGTGGGATATCTGTATCAATCCAAATCGCTTTTGTCTGTTTAATTTGATTAGGAATTATTGTTGTAAGTCAGATAAAAGTATGGACATATGTATGTTGTTCAATTATGTACTTTATTAAAATAAAAATAAAATCAATTGCATTGTTGTCTTAGTGGGAAGGGAAAAGAGATGGATATATGATAAATATGAATGTACCATTATAACATAAATATGAATGTACCATTGGAAGGTAGGAAATGTGCTCCCATACATACATATCTTCCACGGCGTAGACAGAGAGCATGTACTAGTCCTATTTCAGTTATAAAACAGAAATATACGCTTTTTAAATGTGTTAGCAGATTCTAAGATACAATACAAGCAGCTCCAACTTTGTTCCTTGTGAAAACAACACATTAATGTCCTGGTAAATTAAATTTCAGATTGATTTGATTCTATTACATTTTACTGACAACAAAGATGTGTGTTCACTGTCTAACCGTCATAGACAGGGTTAGAGATGGGTGTGACAATATCTTCTTCAGTTATTTACTCTTTTATTGCATTTTAGGAAATTTCTCATCGCTATCTGCACTACATACCTTCTGGGCCATTATAAGTTAACGAAGGAAATGGCTGCAAAAATGCTGAAGACTTTCTGTTCTAGTATTGATTTGTGTTGGAGGGGTGGGATGGGGAGGGACGGGGGTGTTTCTTGTTTATATACTCTTATATACATTAATGTTTTAAAAATAAAAAAAAAACACTTCCTAAAACTACCGATTTAATTGTGAATCTAAACTAGCCAGGGCCCATATGACGCATAATATTTTTTTCATCAAAATTAATCCAGCCCTTTAGGAGTTCACTAATATAAAGAAGAATTGTACTATAAAGTTATGCTTGGTTTACATGAAGTCCTGACAAAAATATTTCATTCTTTCCACTTACCTTGTATACCTAGATGGTTAGATGTTTTACGTATCATCTGACATGTTTCAAGTTAATGAATAAATATCCTGGCCATGTCCACAAACGGCCATCCCGTCTTAAGTAAGCTTGTAGTAGGCCTTTGTTATGGTGTTATGATAATCAACGGCACATAAATCACATATGCTATATAGATTTTTAAATAATATTATTTTGAAGTATGCTCTCCCGATTTGTTCTATTAGGGAACTTCTATTTGATATACATATATAAAAAATGTCACGTTACATTCCAATTGTGGGGAAAAAGACTTGTGCTGTTAAAGGGGAACTACTGGGTTATGTCCAACTAGGAACCAGGTATAAATAACTATAAAAAATCTAACAGCAATACAATAGCAAGCAATAGTTTTATTAGCAAATCATAAACATTTTTCTTATATGACTGCAATATGACACAATATCAAACGTTTAAATGCTGATCAAATGTATAATTTTTGTACACTGAAATTGCTTGTCCAACGTTTTAAAACATTTAAAGTACTGTATCATTTATGGACATAGGATATCGATTTTACATTATTGTGTGTTCTCCCTTGAGGTACGTCAATAAGAAACAACCACTTTAATGGTTTAGTACATTAGCGTGCATAAAAAATTGAATAGGTAGAGTTCCACAAGCCAATATAATTATTAAGCCCCATTTGTTTGCATTACCTGGTATATTTCGACTGTTTATCTTAAAGTAATAAACATCCAGTTACTATGTCTGCTAGAACGGGAATAGAACAGTGTATTTTATTCACATTTCTTTAGACGTTAGCAGAATTAGCGTTAATTGTCGCGTCGGGTGCTTTATGGTCGTGTGCCTGAATCTAGCAGCAACTTAACACCTATCGCAATTTTGTAACTTTCATGGCTTTAATTATATTAATTTGCGTTTTAATAAGCTTTACATTTGTATGACTGTTTACTGAATAATTATCGAGTTGTGTAGAAGGAAACAGCTAGGTCAGTATTGTATACCATGTACGGTATAAGCGTTCCTATATTTACACAAAAGATCGCCATGAGTAATTAAACATTGGTAATTGCAGTCTAAGATTGAAATATAACTATTCGGAAACATAGGTACTTACCTACATGTATGATAAATATAATAATATATAAATATATACTTTGCTTAATTTATCAAATGATTACTCGTCATATCTTTTGTTTAATTGAATAATATGGTATAACTGGTTGATCGTAGTATAACGCAGTCTACACAGGCAAAGCTAAATGCGGTCCTGGCCGCACATCCGCAGCATCGTAGGCGTTGCTAGAAGCTATACTCTGCGACCCCTAACCCGCAAGACCTGCGAGAACATTATGGGCAAAACCCCTCAGGGGAGGTCTATATCCACCTATGGATTGCACAGGCTGATATTGCAATATGATGCAATTTTTGTTTGGTTTGAACTTGACATCACCATCAGGATTTCAATATGTTAAAAGCCACTTTGGGTAGTTTATTTTTATTTGTTTTGAGCGTCTCTTTTTATTTGTCCAATCTACAATTTTTAAACTTTATACACGTGTTTTAAAAGAAAAACAGCAGTAATAGTCTAGTGCTTTGATATTCAGCCTCGCACTCCGGAGATCCGGGTTCAAGTCCTGGCGCGCATCTCTTTTTAAAATGTGCGTTTTAAGATTAAATGTCACTATAACGGTGAAAGAAAACATCGTGCGGAAATCTGCACACCTAGAGCTAGAGTTCATAAAAAATGTTTTTAAAGGCGTCTGAAGTCTGTCGATTGGCGATACACAACTCCGTGCTTACTCCAATACTACTGTATGGGAGCGAGAGTTGGGTATGTAAGAAAGGGG
>DVOY01000073.1:0-15617 GCA_018237585.1 Apyrrothrix maculosa | reverse complement strand
GCTGAATAATTTATTTTTTTAAATGTAACATTACATCACGCCTGCAATTCCCGAAGAGGAATGAGGACTGTAGTACAATAGACAAGTACAATATACAATAGACAGAGGAATGTAGCATATTTCAACGTTATATTACATGGGAAATACTTTAGTACCGTGTAATAAATATATATATCAGGACAAGATACAATAAAAATAGTAGGGTATTTTTGCTGAGGCTTCTCCGTTTCGATAGGTATTTCTTTGTTGTATTATAAATAGTCAAAAACAAATGGTGAATATCCAAGTACATGAACCAGAAGTTCATAGAATCGTATGTAAGTAATAAGTATTTCGTTGCAAGCACCGTATAGTACACTTATAAGAAAATATAAGTAGCAATCGAATTTGCAATTCTATTTCGATATAATGAAAATGGTATCTCCTTTTCCATGTTCAACTCGTCTTATCTTTAGTACAACAATGAAACATATAATTAACATTTAAAGAAACACAATCAAAACATCGTTAGTGGCTAGACATCCGTGTATTAAAAACTCATTAGTTTATTCGTTAACATCTTAATAAAGCTGGCAACGTAACGTGTGTTGCCGACTGAATTAATTAAGGAAATTATGCTTCCTGTAGGGTTGCCACCTGGCACATTTAACTAGCAGTTAGTAATGTACAGGAGTTGAGGAGAGAATGTATTTTGTTTTGAAACGTGCAGTTCCCAACGTGAACCCTAAGGAGGACAGTCGCTGAATGTATTTTCGTTTCCAAGTGCCATGCCATGCGACACCAAGTGAAAGTTTAATGTATAAGCACACTAAGGTACGAAGTGTTACAACTTAATCCTAAATGAAAGGAATAATATATTATGTACAAAATGAACATGAAATTAAATGTTTTTACTTGTAATAGACAAATACAAATAATTAATTGTTAAACATTGCATAATTTATTATTGGCTCGGAATGCGACCTCGATCGTAAAAATTTGGCGAGACTCTCAAAGGACTTGGCTTTTTCCTGTATTTTGATACCTTTCCTTACAGACGCTTGTCTTAATTATTATCATTTGTTAATAAAGGAATCCATAGGCAGCAACATAGGCGGTCCGAGAAGCCGTGCTCTGCGTTCCCCAGCTTGCATACCCAGCGTGGGATTATAGGCATAAACCTTAAGGGGAAGCCAATGTTCTGCATTGGACTGAAACAGGCTGATGATGATGATATAATGATTGAAAACATAATCCATGTTATTTCTGTTCAGTCATTGTGGGAGCAGGCAAAAACTTTTGTTAGTTTTCATGAAATAGCTCTTTCGACTTTTATACGAAATCGGGGATGTATGTAAATATGTAGCATGTTGTGTTCATACGTTAACATTAGATGAAACGACAACCTCGTCGGGGCCGTGGGAACCGCTTTATCTACATAAGTATATTTAGTGGAGGCTTCTGCACAGTAGTGGACGTCCGTGGGCTTTAGTGACGCTGATGATGATATATTACTTTTACATTAAAAAAAACCTTACAGTCGATTAATTGTTGCGCTTCACTACGATAGTAATACTCTGCCTACCCCTTAAGGGACCTGGCGTGAAGATATAATAATGATAATAGAATATTGTGACACCTTACACCCGACCACCTGATCCCAACGAAGACAGAGTCTATACTATAAACGTATCGAAGATTCTGCTTACATGTATAACTGGCCCGTCGGTCCAGTGTTTAATGAACTTAGGTTCAGCAGTCACCGTGACGCGTGGATTTAGTTCCCACCCAGGACAAAAGTGTGTATGACGAACACTAAATAGCATTTATTATATATCTGCGTGTGACAAAACAGTACCTGTATAAGTACATACATATATGTATTTTATCAGCTGTCTGGTTACCATAACACAGGCCTTACTTTAGGACCAGATGGCCGAGTGTGGAGATGACCCAAGATTATTTCCAAAATATATATCACAAGGTCAAGGCCACAGTCTACCACACTGGCCAAGTGTGGGTTGGCATACTTCTTGGCATAATTCTTGGGCTGGCCTTGATATTTATTTTTTTTAATTCTATGGTGTGCAGGTTTAGTGACAATATTTTTCTTCACCGTTATAGCAAGTAATATTTAATCTTAAAATGCACAATTTGTGACAGGTTCGTGTGAGGATTTTAACCTGGGCCTCCGGATTGAGAGGCTCAATTTCAAACCCCTGGGCTAAACTGCTGCAAAATATGTACGTACATAGATAATTTCGGTTTCAGAGTGAAACATCCTTCGAGCTTGTCATACAAACATTAGTCCTAGGTGGGAAGTGATCCCACAACTTCCAACCCAGCAGTCAGGGTCACTAACCACTAAATAATTAGGGCGACGAAATATATTCTATTACATGGTACATTCATGATGGTATCAAGTAAATTTATACCTATTGCTATATAGTTATTGACTATCAAACGATTACGGTTAAAGTCACATCAACACACCACTGGTGTAAATGTAACCCTAGAACTTATTCTGTCATGCATCAGCACGGATTGTTAGACGTGCAGGTTACATTATGACTTGCAATATGACAGTCTAAGGCACGGGCGAACTAAGCTTCAAAACGGTAATTAATAAAAAATAACAGAGCAATGCTCGGCAATCCGAGGCCATATTTCGCCCAAATATTGTAATGTACTCGTAACTTGTACACCAACAAGAAATTAGACTGCGGCCCCGCCCATTGCATGTAATTCGTTCCACGCTAACCACAGCCCGTGTGACATACAGATTGACAGATATTCGGCATTAGTAAATTATTATAATTGCAGGCTAGCTCTCGGCGCGTGAAATATGGCATAGAGTAGTTTTCAAATAGAGCTATTAAATAGTAGATAAATATTATAATGAACCATAAGGTAGTTTTCAATGGCAGTGCTTCTATCCGCCCACGCATAGGATTATTAGCGGGCAGATACTTTAGTGACAAGTTCTATCTCTGGCCCTCAATTGAAATTGTACTCTAAAACTAGATAATAAACTTTTATTTGAATAAGGCGCGGTCAAATGTTGAAAAGTGACCGTTCTGTTGATGAATACATTATTGATACAATATGTAACATAAATAATGTTACGATATTATTAATACAATACATGAATTTCTTCTCGTCTTTGTAGATAGTAAGTAGGGTAGTGCAGCCATTCCAAAAAACAGAGGAGCAAATTTTTAGAACATTTCCATAAATTACTTGTAGGTTATCATGGTCGTAAATAGTAAAAAGGTTTTCTGATTTGGTGTAAGGGTATACGTGGTAGTAAGCTTGAACTAGAAAACTGTAAGTTCAAACAGATACCAAAGATCGATGATGCGGTCTGTGTCTACGTTATCATGGTATACTGCAAGGGTCTTCTGGATCGAGATATCGGGTATGTATTAGAAAGCTGAATTGACTACATACAAAGGCGAACAAGACGTAGTAAATATTAGTACTTGTTACGAGTAGACCAACATTTATACTTTTACTGGCATATTCAAAATGAATCCTTATTACGAAATATAAATTAAAACATTTTGTTCTGTTGAACATAATTTAATTTTTGAAATTCACAAGCCAACGTAATATAAATAGGCAACCATATAAAATGTTGCCAAAAAGAGAACCATTTTCAATAACCGATTTCAAATTGATATTTTAACGAAACCTTATTTACATTTGCCAGTTCAGATTCGGAAGCCCTTAATGTTATTCCATTTCCGTATTTGCCTGCTCTGTACGCATGTTGCAGGGTTCCATTTAAACAGTGTTTTCCTGGCCGCACCAACACCACACCCTACCAATTACCATTACGCACTCGCTCCGACGTGGAAGAAACTCAAATTATTGATAGGACTGTTGTGTAGTGGAGCGGATAGGCGATACTTGAGCGATTGTATAAATTGGCGGAAAAATTACTAAAACATTATGCTTTGTATTAAAGGGAATATTGGTGTAAAAATAAGAAAAGGCATGCTCCGATGGTTCGGACATGTTGAGAGAATGGCTGATGAACGTATGATGAAGCAGATATACAATGCGAATGTTGACGGACGCAGGTGCCGAGGGAAGCCAAGCATTACCTATTTTGATCAAATAAGCCAGGTACTGGCTAATTTGGCAGAAATCTCCGAAACCCGCGGGTATGTATGAAGAGGGTGATGAATATAGAAGAAGCGCGGCTGGGCTCTAAGGATAGAGATAGGCACTCTGTGTTCTCAGCCTACCCCGCGAGGGACCCGGCGAGAAGAAATGTATATATGTAATATTCTTTCATTTTTATGACAGTAACAAATGAAGATTCATTACGCTATTTTTTCACAGGCGAAGATGACAAGCATTTGTTCAAATTTGACAAACAAATTATTATTTCAATGTCAATAAGCTCTATCGCTTTGGAAGGTATTTTGATTGTGGAGAAAGAGTAGCACAAGAAATAGTACTAAAACAGACTACTCTTAATAAAATTTTCAACAGCGTATTCGCTTGCTTTGATCATCATTAATTTTACATGTTTGCTTTACGCAGATAACTTTAATCCTATCGAGACACAGAACAAATATTGCGTTTAAGATACGAATAATTGTTCTGAGTGGAAATCTAACTCATGCACTCTGGTTTAGCAGTTAGGATCATTAGCTACGGACTGGACCACGGTAATGTGCGAATATATGTACTTGCATGTAAAGTACTAATGTACTTACACATGCATCCTGATGACTTGATCCGTTTTTATTGAATAGAACAGAACTGCACGGCATGGGGAATCTCTACGACCGCAGTGTCGCATGAATCGGCCTATAAAAATAGTTAAGCGGAATTCACACCCGCACGTAACACGAGCGCAACTCTGTCCGCGCCGTTGCAGATTTTAATTGCATTAAACAGAGCTCTGATGTAATGCCATTAATCTATCAGTGAGGCCTCTGCACTACTTACGTCGAATGGAGACGTCTGCTTGCAGTTATTTAGGCGACGGGAATTGGTGGAACACAAAAGGATGCGCCTTGCACTATTTGTTATCCTTGATTCTTATTATTATACGTATTATACATAACATAACATCACGCCTGTAATCCCCGAAGAGGTAGGCAGAGGAGTGTATGGTACACCCCCACGATTCACCGGTTACGTTTAAGTCCCAATATGGAATAGGTGGTGAGTCCGGCCTCCCGGAGTGAGAGGCTGAAGTTCATACCACTAGGCTATCACTGCTAGTGTATACATCGTGGAAATAAATGGTTATTAGTTACTCGTTCATTATGATCATTATCGTCATCAGCATGTAACAAGGTTTTAAGGTGGTCTTCATGTGATCCAAATATGTCAGGCATCTCTTCGTCTAAGTCGTATACTCCTGGCAGAGTTAATGTGGACACGTACCGTCTAAAGGGTTGATGCGTTTGCGAAACTTCTCCACCTGCCCCTATTCCAAGCCAATGCCACGCAATAAAGCAGTACATTAATATATTATGTTGATTGTGGTTCTCTCCTCCAGTGAATATGGTAGATGTGTAATCAATCCAAAATTGTAACGGCACTACGTTAGATTGCATAGTTGGAGTCTATACATCCAAATTTATTAACTGTTGTTGAATATGGTTATTGTTTTATCACTGACTCCGTGCCAAGTTTCATTGAATTTAGGTGAGCCAATTTGTGAGGACAGGATAGTGGACCAAATGTATGTTGGACCAAATGGAGTTGGGAAGAGGGCAGTCTTTATCAGCTTTGTGAAATTATAGTCCTTGCAATAATATGGAAATAATTTAAAGAGACATGAATGGATGACGCAGTATCGTTGTATTTTCGTAACAGTTTTGTAGAAACGAGCTACATGTATCATATAGCAAACAACAGTAATAGTTGTCTAGATTATATTTCAACTTTTGACTACAGATATCGAATTCAGGCGCGCCTCTAATTTTAAGTATTCATGTGCGTGTTTTGTGAAGAAACCTTATGCTTGAAGTTTTCCATAATATGTGTGAAATCTGCCAACTTTTAGCTGGCTAGCGTGATAGAATATGGCCTTAGGCCTTCTCATTATGTACGGTGACCTTTGTCCAAAAGTGAAACAACAAGAGAGGTGGGCTTGTGATAGTTATGTTGTATGTTAGCATTTGCAGTGTCATGTTTATATTTACCGGTCAAAGCATTGCCATCACCAACCGGTATTTCAAAGTAAACAAATAACTGGGTTGAACAGTATTCTCTTACATCTTGGCCGGTCCAATTACTGAATCTAATGAGTACTGGATGAGAGGAGACGGCTCACAGATAACACGACTAACATATTCAGTTACTGTGATGTATTATAATATACGCAAATATTCCAGTTCAACTTCTGACGTGGATATGCGTCAGCTGCGCCCGATCCGACGACTCCTGTTACACGTCGGCCTAGATTTCACTTAAAGTCATTTTGAATGCATCGTGACTGACTCGGATAAGACTTTGCGCCTATTCATGAGGAACTCAAGAGTAAAACGATAATTATCAAGGAATATCATTTGTTGTGTGTGAAAGGAAGTTAGCACTGGTGCAGTTCGAGTTCAAGTATACCAGTTAAAAAAGTTTTTGCCCTGAGAATGGATATGCATCTATAAAGTGTTGATCGCGTGTTCTACATAAGATCTTATTAACTTTCGCCACCGTCGACATGGCGTCGTAAATCAGTCAGCGACCCTAAACATTGATTTACGCTCCACTGGCGCTCGTAAATCGATCGTTTCCTCTAATTGCCGAAGCAGCAGTCGTTGTAACGCAAATTGGCCTAATTGCCGTACACCCGAAATTCTTGCACTAGGAAACCATCACTCAATGCGTCAATGTGGTATGGGGAAGTTCACAGTTCAGTCGCACTAGCATTCTGGAAACTGTCTTATACTGGTCACCTTAAATTAATATAATGAAAAATGTATACTAGTCAAGTAACGTACATATATCTGTTACCAGTTTTCAAGTAGACACATGATTTATTATTCACGTTTTGTTTTATCACTGACTTTTCTAAACACAGTATTTTTGCTATTTATATTACAGCATCAGCAATCATATTACATGTTCTACAGATATACGAGTATGTGATGAATTCAATTTTTATTTTAACACGTAACAGATTGTTGTTACTCGTAAGAACTAACGTGGAATGCCTTGTGATTTGTTATGGTCTACCATGAACGACCAATGCCTGTTACTGCGAACGATTAATGAGCATTTATCTAACGGATATGTTGCCCTTTTGATCGGACATAAGTGTAGATTAATAAAACTTTTACAACCCACTTCTATCTGTCAGCAATTGTTAGACATACGCTACATTGTTCTTGGGTCCTTGATATAAAAGAAATAATATGTTTAAAGCACAAACCCAACAAAGACTCCCAAATGTCTTTCTAACCAACAAAGGGTCGCAGAATTTCCTCTTGTATTGTGCGTTCATCTTGGGAGCGATTTGAATGGAGTCAAATATATTGGCGTCGTAAACTAATGAATGGCTCCCCTTGTGGCAATAACATTAGGGTGTTATATCCTGCGTGTGTTCGTATAAATGGTGTGATTTGCTTTCTTGAGTTTTGAAATGAGAGTTTTTTCATAGTACTGTTACCATTTCAGGATGTAGTAATTTATACGTCAGATTTTTACGAGTGTACAAATTCTTTTCGTCGACATTTTTATGTTAAATCACTGCTACCTCAGAATATCGTGTGTATTCTGAATTAAGACAAACAATTCATCTAAAGTATTGTCGAAGATTTAGGTACTTTAATATATACGTAAAACACAAAAGTTTTCGCAGCCGCTTGTTTCCACTTATGCGATTCCAATGTTTACGTACTTACATTTAACAAAAACAAAGTAACAAACAAGCTAATAATGACTTAATAAAAAACTATGTAAACATCGAGTACAGAGCGATCATATAGGATTACAATATAAAGGAGCAGCTGTAGCAATTAGGTCACAGTGTATCTACTATCTGAGCCCGTGAATTAGGCCGCGCACAGACGCGGCGCAGACGCCCGGGCACGTCCTAATGCGAAGAATAACATGGACATGGTTTCAAAATATTTGTCTTACACATGATCTAATGACATTTCGAATTTAGTATTGGAAGGCATTATATCGTTGCCTCTAGCTGTTCTGGCAATCAGCGGTAGTGAACTAACTTTTTCAATTGTGGTAATTGCAACAAAATGCAATAGTGTGTAGAATGTTCGGGACTACGACATAGACGTAAAACACAATATTGTTAGTCCCTACGACAGTAGACATTATAATGTTAGTTACTACGACAGAATTTAAGAGTAAAATATTTTAGTCGGCAAATAGAAATGGCGATGTAAATGAAAGAAGCAAATGTTATAAAGGCTAGGTTCGCATATAAGCGAAAGATTAAGTTGATTGATCATTATCGTCTATGGACATTTGCCAGAATTTACACATACATAATAGAATTACATTTCAATAGATGGACAATATATAAAAAAATCGAAACAGAAGGAGATATAGAAATATATAGTAGCAGGAAACAAGAGATAAAAAGGAATCGACTCTAATCGTTTTTAATCTCGCTTTTTATGTCACAAAATATTTCAAGAACAAGGATGTGCTAACTATTACACGTAATATTACGCCTATAATTCCTGAAGAGATACGCAGAGAAGCGTAGTACTTTTCACCTGTTACGTTTACGTCCCAATATGGAATAGGTGGTGAGTCTATTGCCATACACCGGGAACCAATTCAGACTCCGAGTCACTACTAGAAAAATTCCGTAGTACTCGACCGGGGATTTGAGCCCAGGATCTCTAGATCGACAGCGCGCTTGCAACCAACACGATCAACGAGGCTAACTATTATAGATAGATAAAATGTATTAGACTACATTGAAAAAAACACACTTGCATTATCATATTACGTAAGTACTATATTACGTAAGTAAACTCGTAATATACCAAGGGCACTAATGATACTAATGTTATATAATGTTAAAAATCATAATAACTGAACTAGTGTCTACATACACTTAAAAATAATTTTATATCTAAATGTTGTGAAGCTAAATAAACTTTGGAACAAATAATATATCAGACAAGTCCACGTTAACCTTTCGCAATACAAATGTCCGTTTGCTATATTCAGCGATTAAGCAAATTTACATGTCAATAGGTTTTAAATGAATTTATCAAAAGTTGCCTACTAAGTTGCTTTAATGTTTGAACTAAACCACGGCTCTGCACGCTCCAACAGCTGGTATACTGTTTATATAACCTCATACAATAATGATTTATTATTTTAAGACATGAAATAACGAACAACGCGTTTACATATATCGCTCGCTCAATATTACCATGTTATAGTTATAGAAAATCAAGATATATCATTATGTGATGTACATTAAATATACGAAAAAAACAAATAAAGTTAAAATGAAAAAGGAGAATAGTTTGTCTGTTACGACTTGATTTGGACAAAACCACTTAGACTTTTAGGACGAGAATTGAATAATTTTGTTATAATTCATACATACATATGTGTATATGATAAGTTCTCAAACACTTCACTATGAGATAAGTAAACGAAGTATTAACATCGGAGCAAATTACAAGTTCCCAAGCAAATAAGTCTTCGTACGTGGATTCCCATTTGCAAATACTGCGTCTTCATCTGTTATTTTTAAACCAAGTTTTGCTCAAGTTGTTGCGGTAACGTTTCTAGAATACTTAACATTTTGAGTTCTTGCAAGTTTCCTCGCATTTTGCGAAGAAAGCTTGTATATTATCGTCACTGGAATATACGTTCAAATCTCGAAAGAGGACGATTTCGTTACATATAAATCTTTTTGTATACTTTTCTATTCGCAAAGCTCTTATTGGCATTCTCGAACATTGCTGTTCGTGAAAAGATGGGCGCAAATTTGACAAGCGAATTACATAACCAACGTTACTGTTACACACGCTCTATAAGGCCACTATCAAATACATCAGATTCTTAGTAGAAAATATCGTCCAACCATATCGTAATTTTAAGCACATTGCTTCATGAAACTGTATTCTTTTTCTACACAACTGTATTGTATTGCAGAAATTGGTAAGTTGGTGGATTACGTTTTAAATTTACGTACTTGGCATGAAGGCCAGTAAATAATTTTTTTCCCAAATGAATAGTCTACATGAAATTGTGTTATTACCAAAATACTAACAATGTTACAGTGTGAGTGCGGTGGGGTCGCCGTGCGTCTAGCTGATTTATCGTGCGCTTGCCTCGCCCCGAGGTTACGTCTGCAAAATTAGTTACTTCTAAATTTTTCCGTCGCAGGTCCGGCAACGGGACTTTCGTCATATCAAATATAATTCCTCAAAATCTTTTAATTATTCCACAATTTAATAATAAATTCCGCTACATGCATTCCTGAATCACGTTATCGTAGTTTATTACACTTTATATTATGTAAAGTGTCATTAAAAACTAACAATATTAACGGCGAAATTTTATGTTGTTAGTCTCAAGATATATATTTCAAAAAAAACGTTGTACACAAATCCTAAAACGAAACTTGCCAACATAATGTTAATCCCTACAAAATAAATAGTATTTGCGATTTGATAGTCCTAAAAATGTGTTTTTCAGTGAAATACCGACAGTAGAAAAGGGTGAGTGCGGCAGTATACCGTGCCGACTGCGTCTCTTGATTTATCGTTTGCTGGCGTCGCCTCGCGGCTGCTCCTGCGAAAATACCATTAATGCTATATTGCCTGCTGTATGCTTATTGCTACCCTTATCTGGTCGTGATTACAATTGCCGAAATTCTTGTCATTGTGGTTGTACTCATATTTCATTAATTGTATTATAACCATTGATGAGGTTACATGTGTCATTGTAAGCTCGTCAATCACTGATGTCATCTTAATTGTTGCCATAGAAATGTTGTTATTGACGTTCTTGAGTTATTTAAAATTGGATGTTTGGAATTGTAAAAGTACGTATTTCGGACATGGAAGTACGGTCAGTAACCACAATATTTTTTTAAGTTCATTGAAGAGTACTGACATTAACTTAGCAGTGGGAGAACTTGCCATCTGACGATGGTCTTTACATTTGAAGTATCCAAGAACTTTATTAAGAGAACATAATTTAATAATAATTACCGCATTGTCTTTCTTGTCTAATATTTTGATAAAACAAAGTAGTATCTTGAAAAATGGTAATTCCATGATGCGTATCTATTCAAAAACATATTGTCCTGATTTTTTTCAGCTTTTAAACTACATTTCAACTTTTTAATCACATAAACAGACATAATAAGAGATTATTTATATTCACAATGTCGGCACGAACGTTTGCCAAAACCGGAGTAATTGTGAAATTTATTGTTGGAAAAGTTGATTTATATTGAGATAGCACCCAAAATCTAGATCATTAGAATCCTAAAGCAACATGGAATAATAAAAGATCGCAGAAATCCAAGAAATATAGCCAAAAGCTTTGCTTTAAAATATAATTTGGCAATGAACTCAGTTTAGTTCTAAATCAAAAGGCCGGTGGCATTATTAATCACAGGTTAATCTGTAGTTTCTTGAATCTCCATTTAAATTTAAACTTTCCTATCTAATGTTCAATCTACTGTTACTAAGCAGCTATCCTAAACAGTTTAGTTTGTATTAGTTGCGCATGGTGATCCAGTTATTATGAAACCATAATTTATTCGTAATCTTTTGATGATTTTTATCAACAATAGTATGGCCAATTACGGATTTGAGTTAACATTTTTAAAAATCTGCCGTCACGTATTGCTATAGAAATAAATTTGTGTTGCATTGTACAAGGTTAATTTCACGTCGATATGAACATCAGAGGTCACCTTCCCAGCTCCATGTAATAACATGTACTTAAGTACTGACTGTATCAATTTCAGAATAAATAACATGTCTGTACTTACTTACAGTCTCAATTTCAGATTGAACAGATGATCAACTATTCTGTACTGCACTGTTTCTGATTGTTCTAATTAGTCTAATATTCGGAACAGGTCTATCAGTACAGTCCTTTTGCGTATAAATATTAACTGTTTCATTGGCAACCAATACTAGTGGAAGTAGCTGACACGAATAGTTAAATTGCTAAGTACATCCTCGATGTCTGTTGCAGATATTCGTGGACTGCCGCGGTTACTTGTTACTACTGCTTTCTTGTTTGCGTCATCACTTTTTTTAATTTAGTCACTAATATCAACAGGGTGAAGATAAGCAACGTTATTAGAAATTATTTATTAATTATTTGAAAACCTTAACTCCCGATTGAGAGATATCTTTAAAGCACGAAGTCAAAAGCTTAAACCCAGGTCATTAAAATTACGGAAAGTAATGAAACGAATATTTGCGAATAAAGAAAAATTGAGCACTGTGTTCTGTTAATAACTATTGGTTATTGAAGTTATTTTAAATTACTATCGGTTATTAATAAATGGAAAGTCATGGTAGCTGCTCGTACACTGAAACATACAATGTCACAACTAAATGATTATTTTCTATAAGTGGGATAGGCGAACGATAATGGGCAATTTCGGGTAATGGCCCTCGTATGGACCGGTGTACGGCTACACGACACATTGGTCATTATCGTTACATATAAGCTACATAGATATTGAGACCGTATAGTAACCTTGTACCACTTGAAGTACATGTCAGACTATATTTGATAAGTATGGGACAATTATTGTTACATTGTATCGGGGTTCAAGTACAAGACATATATTTTTGAAAATGGGATCAATTTAGAGCATAGCTAAGCGTGATTTTTTGAGTATAGAACGTAACATCACGCCTGTAATCCCCGAAGATGGAGGCAACGGAGTGTAGTACACTCCCACGTTTGACCAGTTACGTTTACGTTCTAATATGGAAAAGGTGAATCTATTGTCATACACCGGGCACAAATCCGGACTCCGAGCCACTACTAGAAATTCTAATTTTTCGGTATTTGAACCTAGGACTTCTCGATCTGCAGTCGCTCCTAACCACTCAACCAATGAGGCAGTCATTCAAATCATGCATTCAAGAAACACTAAATTTATTCAAGTCGTTATAAAGCTTTTGCACAACATATTTAAAGGTAATTTTATGGATAGTTCTTTAGCAATAAATGTATGTACTTTAGAGAAGATATTGACTAAATATGAGACGGTAGGATCAGTGTGTATACAAATACTGCTACTATGAAATGGATCTAATTATGGAAGGATTGATTATAATTATCTTTTAATCCTTTTTACAAATGAAATAATTTATATGCAGGAATTAGAAAGAGGATAAAATAGTTTAGTGTTACAGGCGTATCCTGTATAAGTCATAAGACTAGGGAACATTTTCCAATATTCATCCAGCTGTGTTACCAATGGACCATCCATGTGTACGATGACTACACCTCAGCAATCAAACGACGCTAGATCACCGTAATCATCATGACATAATAATCCCATGTTTAATAGAGCGTGTTAGGAGGCCATTATGGTATAATGGCTGATTATTTTTAGTACCCCGTGCGTCATGCGTTGAAATATTGGTCTTCTAATTGAATAAGTTACGGCACTCCTCAAATTTAGCACAATATTTCGCATCCCGAAATATAGCTGGGTGGACCTCGTGTAGCTTAACCTGTGTAGCAGATCGACGCAAGCATGTTTGAAGTTTCTGTAATACTTCAGAAATTTGATATGGAATTAATTTCTGATGAATATGTAGTAAAAGCGAGTGATATATAATAGACGAATTCCCAACGGACACTTCGTGTGCATGAAAGTTGAGTGCGATGATCACTCGCCCATACCCAGTCCAACAGTTAGCCAACTACGTATTACTTGACGGTGTCTAGTGGATACACTGCGGGACAGGGTAAAGTATTGAGTGCATCTTTTTGTTACAAAAGTAAATAATTATAAGTACTCTCTGTTCGCAAAATTAATAGTTTTGTATCGATTGTTATCGTAATACAGAAATACCGTAACGTTCTGTTCAGACTGTAATGTTATAATATTTTTTATTTAAAAATTTTATTTTTTGCGGCTGCGCTGATTAGATTGACTTTAAAGTAACTATGCGCATCCTTGTAGTGTCTATTAATTTAATGTAACCTATCTATAATATATAATTACTTTTGAATATAGAATGTCAAACTTAGTTCATCAACTGCTTACATGAACTGATACAAATATATTTCTATCATTCCCTTAAACATAAGTGTTGAAATTTTTGTGTTAAAACATACAATATAGTAATTTTGCAGTGTGAATACTAAATGTAACTAATGGAGTTTATTAATGAATATTGAGAAAACGAAAGTCTGTCTTTTTTTTAATATCCATCCTCTTTTGTAACAACAGTCTGTAAATCTTCTATAACCTCTTTAAATGTCCATAAATTTCAAAAGTTGTCGTTATGGGCCACTTTGTCAAAGACTGTTCTAGAACAATCAGTTGCTAGCCATGAAGGTATTCATAGAATAGATGATTGTTTAAATAACAATTACAGCGACTGTATGTGAATCAGCAATTTTTGCGGCCACAAGTTTATACAACAAGTAAACGGACGAGGCGTCTCGCCGGGGGTAGCGGCGAAATCGAGTTTCTTAACTATTCCACTCGGACTGCGCATTATTGTCTTCATTGCAGTTCAAATTTCACCCGCACGGAAAGTGTGGACGTGCATTTAGACGGGCTGCCAATTTCATATTGAATTTTTATAATTTTAGAATTCATCAGTGATTCTTAGTCTTCAAAACTTTGTTTGTTTGTTTTGTTGTTCAAAATATCGGTTGTTGTGGATTCTTTTCCATGCATTTATAGGTCTGGGTGTTAGTGGGAGGCTTAGTTACGAATGTAGGATGTACTATACATAGCCGTATTACTAGTCCAGTAATACGCCTATGTATAGTACAACCTACAGGAAACTTTTGATGTTGGTCATTATACGTTTTCCCGTTTTACGTTAATGTAAAATAGGATGTTCAACTTTTTTTCAAATGCACATTACGCTCAGTGCTTAGTGACCAATGCTTGCTTTGCTTGAATTATCTCCCAGTATCAAAAGTGTACAAGTGCTTAAAATATGTTTGTTCTTTATTCTATTGTTCATATCAAAGCAATCATTTAAGAACGTTACAACCTCATAGCCGAAAATTATTTATGTCGTCAATCTCTATGGTGACTCTATATCAAAAGCAGATTCAAAATAAACATTGTTACTTTGCTTGGCTGGGAATTCGAACCCGAAACGTTGTCAACGGTATGCTGGTATCGAAAGCATTGTTACAAATGAATCATTTAGCAGTGCTCAACAGTTTCGATGGCTGAACTTCTGAATGTTCCACGTAAGTTGGATTATATATATCCATTGAAGCTAGTGTCACATAACAACCGATTAACTGTCAGTCAGCTTGTACCATTCACAACTCGTCGGGTACCTTACGTATTAATTATTATTCTTAAATTTGACAGCTATATATTATTAGGAAAAAGATGTTAAAGTGCATATCCGTTTCTATGTAACTGGGCTTATGTTATCTGGATATAGGTATGTCAGCATTACACATAAATGAAGTTGAAAATCTCG
>DVOY01000072.1:0-15622 GCA_018237585.1 Apyrrothrix maculosa | reverse complement strand
ATTAAAACTAAAAAAGATCAAGATTGTTAAATGTAGAAGACGATATGAGAGTAGCATTGTCATTTTTACGACCAAATCTTATATAAATGAAATTATCAAAAAACATCAACTCAAATTTCGCATTAAAAATATTTTTATTATTAGCTTCTAATTAATCCCTTAATAAACGTTTAGTTATTATTGTAGTATACATTAGTTTAATTCGTATATTTAAAATTTTTGTCATAACTATTTATGCAGTGTGTTGTAGTAAGTAAATAATTTTTTACTTTTTCTTTGTGTGCCGCCATATTTTGATATCGTTAAATATGTGCCGCAACAAAAAAAAGGTTAAGAATCACTGCCTTAAACTAAGAGGTATAAGGGCCCATAATAGACTCACCAACTATTCCATATTGGGACGTAAACGTAACTGGTGAAACATGGGAGTGTACTATATTCCTCTGCCTACCTCTTCGGGGATTACAGGCGTGATGTTACGTATAAAGGCCTACTTAATACCTAAGGGCATTCTCTCCCAGTCAACCGTGACTGTCACTCACAGTTGACTGGTCATTGAAATAGATAAGAGCTTCGCCCTAAAGGCAGGTAGCCGGGAGTGAGTCAAAACTAAATGTATTAATTTAGAGAAATGTAACCAAACTCTCTAATATGAATCTATGTTACAAGTACTTTGGGACTCGATATAGTGTGCTGTGAACACAATAAGGTGACTGTGATACGTAAGTGGCATCTTATTGGAAACTTTTGGAGCCCTGGTATAAAGCCTGATATAAGGCTATTGTCTTTAATATATTAAGATACGTACAAGCTGATCCGTTTGCGGTGTAGGTGGGCGGAGGCTCCACCTCGCTGGGCGGCGTCGAGGGCGTTGAGGACTCCTTACTGCTGGCGTTGGATAGGGCACTCTGCGAAGAAAAAAAATTTATAAAAGTCCATATTTTTGTTTATTTTATAAACCAATTGTATTTATATTTATTTTATAGTGCCTAATCAATAACTGAAGTATTTATTTCTTTGGAGGTTACGGTTACACATCGCTGAACCAAGTTGGGTTAAATTTAGAGTGAAGTCAACATGAACACTGCGAAAGGACAAGCGTAAAAAATGTAAATAAGCTCTGAATGAAAAAAAAATAAATATTACCTGGTGAATTATACATGCGTTTTGGATTTATGAACTCAAAATTTTGAGAATGAAGACAAATGGCCAGGTTTATTATTTCGGCTAGTTTAAGTAAAACGGTATAACTACGAAATAAGTGGCAGTTAAATTCTACCAATAAAAAATGATCATAGGAAATATTATAGAACGTGTACACAACGCAGCGCCAGGGAGTGTGTCTGCTAGCAGCAAGTAATTACATGAATCCGGTGTCGGCGCGGCGGCGCGGGCGCGGGGGGCGTGGCCGGCGCGGCGGGCGGCGAGCACGCGGCGTCGGTCGCAGCGCGGCGCGAGCCGATCACGTGCGAGATGCAGCCGTCCATGAGTTGCTTTAGCGCCTCGAACTCCTCCTCCGACAGGTGGCGCGTGTTGCACGGCTCGCACGCCAGCATCAAAAACTCTAGCCCCTGGCTCGCCCACCTGCCACGAATATTTTTACATTACATTTGTATAACATTAGTGGAAACTCGCAAATCCTTGAAAATATCAACTTTGTTCTAGTGTGCATCAGTTGAGATAAAAGTTTACATACATGCAATATCATTATAGACTAAACTGAATAAACCTAATATTATTTTATTTTCTTATATACATACATATCTTTACGGCAGATCTCTAACGGGGTAGGCAGGTAGCACCGACTGCCTCACTTCTTCTATATTTCTTATTATTTTAGTTTTTACTCCTTTTACTTTCTTATCTCGTATATATATGTATCTCAATTGGAAATTATGTAAAAGAAATTTCTATCTATGGATCATCATTTATTTTAACTCACCGTGGTCTCAAGCCACGCCCTCTATCGCAGCGTTCCACGACCAATTGCATCCAACAGCGCGCGAAATCAATGATGGCCAACGCAACACGCTTCGCCCACTCCGCCTCGTCCTCGCTGGGTTCCGCACCGCCTTCGTTCCGCTCCAAGAGCTCAGATGAATCTGTGCAATCCACATCAGATGTTCCTGATGTTGAAGAGTAGGAACCGCCCAGCAACGCTTCTAGCTCTGTTTGATTCTAGGGATCAATGAAAAAACATTTTAAGTGACGTCGATGTTGAAAAATAAGCTAATCCGATACCCGTATGCAAAAATTGTAAAATAGTTCAGACGACACAGTAAGCTTTCAAAATCCATATTTATTGCGAATGGCAAGGAACTGAGGTCTCTTGCTTAACATCAGACAGAAAAAATGTTATATCTACTTATATATTGTAAGGTGGGTACCTGGTCGCGGTAGTTCCTGTCGAAGATTTTGTCGTCGATGGCGCTGGCGTCGCCCTCCTCGCCGATGCTCTCGGCGCGCGGTAGGCGCGGCCGCGCGCGCCCCGCCGCCGCCTCGCTCACGAAGCTGTGCAGCTCCTTGTGGATCTGCAATTTTGGTCGCACGCTTTCATTCGTTAAACAACTTATATAAGTGGTATATTTCAACACAACAGTACGTTAACTTGGAGCAATCGATATTTAATGGCAAATAAAGATTTTTGACTAGACATGACTCTTTAACAATATCATGATATGCAATAAATCAATGAACATTAAATTAATAGGCATGAAAGTGAATGTTATATTTTATAATAAGGACTGATTTTTAATAGATGAAAATATAATAATTGAAATTTAATACCGAACTTGAAAACTTAAGAAACATATAGGTATATATGTACATATAATATTATATAAAGCACGAGCTAAATAAAATAGGATTTACAATATTCCAAACACAACACGACAAAACAACACTGGCCGCAGATCACAAACACCGAAGCGAAAACCACCAGAACACACGACGACAAGGAGAAACGGGATAGAATGAAAAAATAACATGCTCAGCAAAGGCAATCAGACAGAAAAAGAGTTTGAAAAAGTTAGAGAATCATATTTTTTTTGTAACCATTACCAGTCAAGTGACATCGACACAAGCACCAGAAGTAAATAGAAAAAACTTTAGCTTGTAAAAGATAATATTTTCTGAAATCTTGACTATTACAAAATTGTTATTAAAATTGTTACACGTCTTTAAATAACTTACAAATCATTAAGTTATGCGATTCATGTAATTAATCGTCTTAAAACTGAACTTTGGTTACTTGTTAAAGTTTATTTTTAAAAAAGATGCTTCAGGTCATCTCTAATTGAGATCACCGTTAACATTTGTGATACTAGACATGTCGGCGACCAGACACCAATTTTTAAATAATTCCTCTTTAGAATTTTTATAGCATTTACTTATATCGATTCTCTCTACTTTTAACAGCAGCTACAAGCGTGGTTCCTAATGAGATCATCCCCCATTACAAAATCGTTACTGTGTGAAACGAGCAAGTCCGATCGCCGCTAAGCCCGTACCAGCGGGTGGAACGAGTCGTGTATCAGCATGGTCTCGGGGCGGCGGCGGGCGGGCGCGGCGCGCGCGCGCGCGGGTTGCAGCGACGCGGGCCGCGGCCGCGCGCTGCGCTCGCGGTACAGTTTGAACGGCGCTTGTGCGAATTTGTACATCTCCCGGTGGAGCTGCGCGCGGCGTGCGGGGCGTGCAAGTGCGTTAGTAATATACCCTACTCGAACGTGCGGTTTATAGGTGCGAGCGCAAGAACAATTAACATTAGATATAAAATAATCTGTACATAGCTATATACTTATTTATTTATTGTTTACGTTCAATTGTTCGTATATATAGTAATGCGATGGCACGTGGTGAAATCTCTGATGTGATGTAAACAATGACGATCTAACTATCTACATAATATGTACATGATCAGTATAATTTACTGCCTTACGTTGCACATCTGAGATAAGATTATTGCTTTGAAAAAGTTGTAGTGCACTTTCATCCTAAGAATTTGTTAGAAAATAATAAAATTGTTATATTGTGTGCGATCATGCGTGTGTAAGAAAACGCGCGTAATATTTCAAAAGAGCACTTACAATTTAGTGTATAATCATAATTTATTATTCTGCACTCGTATTACTTACAAATTCATAATTGACCTCCTTGGTACATTTTGGTGATTATATAGGAACACTATGATTAAACAATATATACATATATTGCTTTTTTATCAATGGAAAGGTTGTAATATATTCCATTGTTATATATCTATAATAATGATATAATATACACATCATTTTTCAGGTAAACTACGCTTCATAAATATAGAAACATTATTACTTGTAAATTGAAGGATATTAAAACTTAAGACCTTCGATGTATATATATATAATAAGATAACACGTTTCTAGTGTTTCACTTACTTCGAAGCTGAGCTTGTAGACCTGCAACAGCAGTTCCCGGATCCTGGGACTGATGGAGTCGTATACTTCCTTGGGGATGTCACTATTCTCCTCAAATGTCGTCTTTTCGAAGACCGTGCGCGTGTGCAATACTATGCAGTCTCGGATCGACATTAAACTGTTCTGGAAAACATAAAAAAAAATCATAGTCTGATAAGGCACTTTTCCAATGTCGTCAATACAACTGATCAGTGAATTGCAATCGTGAGCGTGTACAATCCGGTGACAGCGGATGAGGGCGGAACGTACGCGACTCAACGAGTGCGCAGAGAAGTATATCCAATAGATACGGTTGGACGGTGGTCGTGAAACTGTAGTAGAGACGTGTCAATCGGCAAATCGTAGTCGGATGAAGGAGGCTAGAGGGCGCTACTTACGAAGAGCAGACGGCGCAGCGGGCGACGCGCGCGCGGGAGCCGCGCGGACAGCGCGCGTGCAGCCTGCGCCGCGCACAGGGTGGGCTCGCGCTCGCTCGCGTACACGTCCTGCGTGGCGCGGCACATCGCGTACGCCATATACCTGCACCACGATACCTCGATTAATTCCTATCCAGACAATTCCATTTCTCGCATTATCTTTTGTTGCGGTTAACGATTGATGAAATATAATTGCATTTCAATTTATTGTTCAAAGTATCTACATTATTTTCACCTACATATCACCATGCCTATTTCCCATAGGAGTAGAAAAACCTGCAGATTTTTGCCACCGGACGGACATCAACGCCCGGCAAGTCTGGCCTTATATGTATATAAATTGCTCACGGTCTATCCCCATAGGCCCTCTCTTAGTCTATATAAGCGCCATAGATTATAGGTGGCTAATTGTGGTGTTGTTACCGGGTTTGATTGTTCTCCAAGCTTGCCTGCTGTGGGGTAGTAGAGTACCGAAAATTAATTAGTAACGCGCCCAATACGATATGATAGCAACATTTTTGACTACTTTGCAGACAATTACAAATGTAATCACGAAGTTTATAAATATGAATGAGCTTGTTACCTAGCTTCCTCGTGATCCTGCATTTCGCTCTGGTCCACATATCTCATTACCTCTTGCAACTTCTCCTCGAACCTTTGGAGTACCATATGCAATTGATTGCACGCCATGTCCCTGTGAAGATTACGTAAACATCATAAAGTACAAAATATTAGGTAATTCCAGAATTTATAACTAATAGTGACTTTTTCACTTTTTGGATGATATGGGCTCAAACAGTTGTTTAGTATTCAGTTTATTGCTTACATTTAGATATGCCACAAAACAACATATAAATAAATATCTGTACATGTTATATACTTAATGTGTTAGTCTATATAAAAAACTACTTGTAAATACGAGACGTCAAAACGTTAAAAGAATAAACTAATAAAATATAAACTAGAAACAAACTTAAACTAGAAGCGTTCGTTAGCGTTAGGTACAAATGTAATAACACAAAGACTCAAGGCGGATATCTGATCGTATTGCAAAGAGACGCGCTCGCCCGAGAAGCGAAGTCGGCGCGAAGCCTGTGAGCGAGTCGCGGGACGGTAGCGTAAGCGTACGTGAAGGCGAGCGGCGCCAGGCGCACGGCGCGCGGCGCGCGCGCGGCCAAGCGCGCCGCGAACGCCCACTCGGCCGCCAGCCAGCCGCGCGGCAGCGCCTCCGTCTGCGACACCGTGCGCAGGTACGACAGGTGTTGCTGCGGAGCACAGCGGACACACTTATGCCACTCGATCGATATTTAGACCGTACTACTTGTTTCATTATATTGTTTTATTGGTTATTGTTATGTCGTCGCTTGTCATAAGGATATTTCGTAGAATATTTTCATTTTTATCAAGTACTAGATATTAATTGGTAACTACACTACGGTAATATTAGTTAGTGAGAATACATTTGTCATTGGAATAACATATACTGGAGAATGTACGTGTGTTGCTAACTATAAGTTCGGCACGCAATACGTTCGGCAGTTCAATGTGTACTGTATTAATTGTTCATGACGACCTCAATTTGCTACACAAAGTACAAAGAATTGTTTGAAACAAAACAAAACACGATCCTGAGATTCGAACATCTAAGGTTATCTTGGTTATCCAAATCTATTTTTTTAATGTCTCAAAATCGGAGGTAATAAACCGAAATTGAAAACAGAAACGAGCCTCAACGTACCTCTACCGCGGTCTGCACGGTGCGGTCGTAGGTGGCGAGCAGTAGCAGCAGGTCGCGGCGCGCGGCAGCACCGGCGCGGCTGCGGCGCAGCGCCGCGCCCACGAAACGCGCGTACGCCGCGCGCACCGACGTGGCGATGTCCAGCCCCTCCTTCAGGTCGTGGATCAGCTGCGCGGACACAAATTAATATATACCATATGTCATATCAGCTTGTCTTTGAGCGTTGTGAGCAAGTTTTTATTTTTAACTCGGTACAATATAAAATGATTATTCGCTACACGGAACCAAAAATAGCCAATGCCTATTCAGTGGACGGCATTTAATTTTAACGCTATTCAGTAGCTTTGAAACCATCTTTAAAAACCACCAACTTATGAATTAATTACTCGTCAATATATATGTTAAATATGTCATGTATGGATAAACATGGACAAATATTTGTAATGGTTTAGTTAAGAGATATTTTTACGTTCCAGGCGCTATTTGGGGGAGGCCTATGTACAACAGTGGACTGAAATAGGCTGATGATAATGATGATGATGATGAGTGTGAGGTCCATACCTGCTTAACGGTGAGGCAGGAGGGGCGGTCGGGGCGGCCCTCCAGCCGTAGCGACAGGTAGTCATGCACCGCCTCCATGCAAATGGAACTCAGCAGCAGGAAGTGGTTGCGGTACGACGGCAGCGCCATGGCGCTGCACTCCTCCGACCAACACCCGTATCTGCAATCAAATACATATGTAAACTTTCAATAGCTGATAATTCACTGTACTTCTGTATTGGAGTGTACTACACTCCTCCGCGTACCTCTCCGGGATCACAGGCGAGATGTTTGGTAATGTTAGGTAACATGTGCACTAGGTCACACATTTTCAATAAGCAAATACCTCAACAAAAGGTACGCACAATCCAATTTACGCACCCAAGTACTATGTACGGTATAAATTTAAAATCTACACGAGGTTTATGGCATTTATAAACATCACACATTGCGAATCATTACTAGAATCGGTAATGATGATGACACCAAGATATATGGTCTCACCTTCTCAACTCGTAAATATTTTTGGCATCTTCTTCTTTGGCTTCCTCGCTCTTCTCCAGTCCCTCCTTGTTCTCCCCGAATATCTCCGACAGGTCGTCTGTTACGTACTCATCTGGAGAAGCCTGTGCGATTGAAGAAAGTAGAAGAACGTATAAGAATAGAACAATTCTTTGTTGTGCATTTTTTGTAACCTGTAGAAGGTATTGCAACGGGTCAAATTGGGTAACTCGTTGCAATACTTTTTGCGCTCATTTTAGGTGACAAATATCGAAAACCACCCTCAAACTCCGATCCAATGGTACCGTATTCATTCATACCAAATATGATTAATTTGGTGAGAACACACTTTAAAACTTAATTCTCGTTTCTAAATTAAAAATACACAAAAGTTCATTTTATCGATTTTTCCAAAGTGCGTGATTGAGTTTAGAAGTCGTGCTTTATAATCCACGTGGTTTTAATAACAATATCGTCTAAAACTAGGCGGGATATAATAAAGATAAAACTAGGTGGGATTTGGAATGTAACTTTGATTGTAATTGCAATTTGAATTTTTGTTAGTTATTACATGAATTAGAGCGGTGTCATATCAATCGACCATCATTTAGCGATGGTAGGATGAGGTGGGTCGTTACCACGCCAACGTAATCGTTACTAATGAATCAAATGGATCTGTTTGAGTGATGCATATGTGACATAATGATTCTTATGCGACATGATAACACGTATGTGACAGTGACAATGTTTCTTACGCTCAGTCAGCTAAGTTTTTTCTACCGTCGCCATCAGACCGAAATAATGTGTGACCGATTAGAAATTCTCACCTGTGGTTCCAGTAGCGTGAAATACACTCTGCTCAGTAAGTTATTGCAGATCTTCTTCATGAACGTCATGCATCGCCGGACGCTCTGTGTTTTCAACATTTCGTAGTAGTAATCTCTGCAATGGGACATATTATTTACAACAGTCAATTTCAAATACTACTGGACGCCCGGACTGAACCTCCGGCACCGACCGCCGAGAGAGGCGATAGGGGCTGTGCGAGAGAGCTGCGAGACTCGGGGCTCGTAGGTAGGAAGGTGCAAAGACAGATAGCGTGCAGACGCACCGGTAGGGCGAGCGCGGCGCACGGCGCAGCAGGCTGAGGCGCGTGAGATCGGCCAGCTCGCCCACGTCGTACACGTGCTCCACGTCGCGCTCGCCGGCCGACGCGTAGCCGCTCTCGGCCGACGCGCCCGTGTCGGCCGTGTCGCTCGTGTCGGCCGTGTCGGACGGCGTCGCCTCGCCGCCGCTCTCTGCCACCGCCGGCACGCGATATTTATTAAATGACTATAATCAGTAATCGAAGTAGATTCTTGTATTTTTATTTTCAGAAACCCGTTTATCACATACGGCAAATGGTGTTAACTTTACCACGCTGGCCAAGTGGGGGTTGGTGGACTTCTAACGCCTTTGAATTTTTTTTTATCAGCACTCCGGTGTGCCGGTTTACTCACGATATTTTCTTTTACCGTTACAGCGAGTGATATTTAAACCTTTAAACGCACATTTTATACAGAAGTGCGAGCTAGGATTTGAACCCGGACTGCCTGCTGTAAGACTGTAAACTATTACTGCTTATTATATGATATTGTCACAAACCTTTTAACCATCTTGACTGCCTGTAACAAGATTTATTCGATGTTATCTAGTTCCTACAAATGAGACCGACTGCTTCACTCCCATAGCGGAGACAGCATTCTTCAAACAAGTAGCAACCTGTGTCGGATTTAAACGGTTTCATCCACGTAAATTACCTTTACTGTTGTACTCTTCCACAGTAGACAGTTTCCTTTCGTTCGATGAAGCGTCACTGCCCTGCGCTGCCGAGTCAGTCTGCTCCCGGCTATTGCTTTCTTCACAATGTTGCCGGTTCTCGCTTTCCTGTTCGTTGACGGTCGCGTTGTCACCGCGTGCACTTTGGTCCTTGCCCTCAGCCACGGCGTTGTCCTTGTGGTTGTCGGACTGTCCGCTGGAGTCGCTGTTGTTCGAGTCCGTAGTGGTGCTGCTGACGTCGAAGCGCACTTGGCACGATCGCGGAGACTCGCCGGGTGTTCTGTACGAGAGAGAAAGGAAGTAAAGAATTGTATACATTTGGATTTGTAATTGGTTACGTGTGGTACGGCGTTTTGAAGTAAAATCAATTTAAACTGGCGTGGTATCAAAAATTAAATTCTCTATAGACAGCCATTTACAAGATTGAAGTGTATTTAATTTACAGAAGCATTGTGAGGGATAAAATTCTACGTTTGGTAGATGGAGCCTCATGAGTGTAATGCTGGCAGATCGCGGTATGGCGCGTGCTGCCTAAGCACGGCTAAAAGCCCTAGTCGCTTACGGATAGCAGCGTAGGCGATGCTAACCCGCATATCCAGCGTGGGGATTATTGACAAAACCCCTTAGGGGAGGACTACGTCTACAGCTCAACATAGGCCTCCCCTGATTGTGCCCGTAATTCCGACGCTGGATATGTGGTCAAGGTGCGTAATACGTGTGTTCTTTAAATGCTGGCGTACCGTGGAGGCCGCGGCGCGCGGCGCTGCTTGCTGCGCAGCGTGCGCAGGATGCGGCGGATGGACAGCATCTTAAGCCGCATGTGCAACGCCACGTTGTACCACAGGCACATCGCCTGGCGGAACGGCCATTGCATGTTATTTATACAGCTATCGTTTCAATGCATTAGCGTGCCGTTACTTCCCACAAGGGAAAGAAACCTGATGGTTATTGTAGTAATAATATTTTGCTACATACGATCGGAATCAATGTCAGTATTTGAGATATATATCAATGGGTAACAGTAGTCTATTCTCATATGTGTTGAAGGTTACTTATATGAGGACACATGCGGCAGACAGGTTAGCCACAAACCCCTACCTCATTCAATTCGCCCTCGAACACCATGGCGCAGTATATCGTAACGCTTACGGAGTTGTGGGAGAAACTCGTGGCTAATACTGGTAAGTAAACAGGGTTGCATTCAGTGGTAAATATTATTATTGTTATACAATTGCGCGCCAGGTCTCTAACAGGGCAAGCAAAGGGCACCGAATGCTCGATATCTCTATGCTTAAAAATCTGACGAGTTTCATCTACAGTCATCACTGTCACATTCAACACTGTCTCAATAGCATCACCCAAAACGTGACCGAGGGTAGACGAGGTACCGACCCGGATGCGGTTCTGGAAGCGCGGGTCGGAGAGCATGGGCTGGTCGGCCTTGGCGGCGACGCTGGACGGGTAGAGCGCGAGGCAGCCGTAGAACGCGTCGAGCAGGTCGCTGAGCTGGCGCAGCGCCGCGCCCACGGCGCCCGAACACGGCGCGCAGTCGAACGACACGCACACGGCCGGCCGGCCTGCGCGCGCACGTCTTTATTATATATATCTACTGACCCACCTTAAGCAACTTTACTTCATAATAATAAACGTAACAACACGCCTACAATCCTCTAAGAGGTAGGCAGAGGAGTGTAGTACACTCCTACGTTTCACCAGATACGTTTACGTCCCATTATGGAACAGGGGGTGAGCCTATTGCAATATCCTAGGCTCAAAACCAGACTCCGAGTAAGTACTAAATTTTTTTATTAAAAATTCTAAATTAGATAAATGTAGTAGTACCCGGGATTTGAATCCAAACCCAAGACCTCTCGATCGACAGTCGCGCTTGCAACCACTCAACCAACGAGGCAGTTCATAATAATGTCAATAGTAATACCCAGGAACAACTAACCCATCTAACTTGACTACTGAACACTGCCAACCCCAGTTTTTAGTTTATACGAATGACATAAACTTCTTAACACACACTTACATAGATTTTGCACTAGGCTTAAAAGAGAAAAATAAACTGATCCTCATCAAATACATATGTATGTGTCCTATAAGATAAGATTTAATTTCAATAACCGCTATATCTCATTTAGTTAATCACTAAATCAAAGGTCCAGTAACTTGAACGAATGCACCCATTTTCTATTGTATCTCGTAATCTATGGGACCTTTGTAGGACTCAACATGTTCATATGAAAGACAAATCCAGTCACAAACGTTTGTATCTTTTATTTTTTCCCAATCAACCACTTCTCTAAAGGGGTTGGCCAACCAGCAAACCAACCCTTTTTTCAATAATATTTATATCTTTTTGCATGAATCGCTTAGTGTGATGTTTGTATACCGTCATTGTCGTCTTCGGTAACGGAGATTTCCTGTCCATCCAGTAGGTCAGTGGATAAATCCTCGCTGGAACCCCCCACGGTGGTCAGCCGCCGCGACCGATCCGTGCACGGGGTTGGGTTTGTAAATCTGTAATACCAGAAAACAGTTTTAAACCATAACAGTAAGCTATAGAAAGCAATATGTTAACAAAAAATTACGTCTGTCATCCCTGAAGAGTTGGACAGAGGAGTGCAGTACGCTCCCACGAATTACTATATATTGTATTGCTTTCTGGGAAGCAATAAAATATATAGTTTGTTTGTTTCATTCTGTTAATTTTCTAAGGACATTTATCTATAAGAAAAAAAAACTCGTATAAAAATTTGCTCTCCTAAAAGTATGTCGAGAGTTGATAAATTGTCATACAGCGCAGTAGGAAATTGTTATTAAAATGATAACATCCATATGTGGTTAATTACAAAAACGGAACTAATTCAACACTCTACTCCGCTAACGGCAATTATGAGCTGCGGGGAAGAGGGGCATGTTTTTTACAATGCAGTTGTATTATGTAAGAGTTAAATAATTTTTAATAATAAATTTAACCTGCCGATCGAGATGTCACGGGTTCGATTTCGGGTCGGGTACTATTGAATTTTTCTAAGTTAGATTTTCTAGTAGTGGCTCGGAGTATGGGCTTGTGCCCGGTGAATGGCAGTAGGCTCGCCACCTATTCCATAGTGGGACGTAAACGTAACTAGTGAAATGTGGGAGTGTACTACACTCCTCTGCCTATCTCTTCGGGGATTACAGGCGTGATGTTACATTACTTTAATAATAGCTAATTGAACGAAGATTCGTATATACATTTTTCGACGTTCTCTATCAATTCAAGGATTATGTAAACGAATGTGGTTTCTCACTTATAATCAAGCACCTTCTGTACTATAGAGGGTATAACGTTCCTCTGGGCGCACAGAAAGGCATCCTGCTGGGCCAGCGTCCGACCGGCAATTTTGGCTTGCAGCTCCAGCCAGATTAAATCCTTCAGTTCGTTTTGCCAGACCTGCTCCTCGCGGCTTATCTAGAATGGTGAAAGAGTATTTTTAATAAATAACGGAACATATAAAGTTGTTTGAATCATCTATATATCTCACGAGACTACTAACAGGGCGGCGCTCCAATGCTGACGTTATTGTTTCGGAGTGTTCCAGTTCCAAATGTGTGACTCAGCACTCTTTAGACTCAGGTACTTTTCAACTATATTCCCCCATAATTGTGAAGTTGTAACTTAGGTATCTAACCAAAAATATTAAGAATTCTAATTCGTACCCTACCCCCTCTTACTATTTATTTTTAAGTAAAGACAGAGTTCAAATTAAATACTGGCTTGATTAATGAGAAAACGTTGGACTTTATAAAGCACGAAGGCACTAACGGTTCGTCTGCATCCTTTCTCGATGTTGCCCATGTTGATGAGCAGGCTGAACGTCTTGTGGAAGCTGACGCGGCTCGCGGGCAGTTCGTCGTCGGGCCAGCGCTCCTGCACGTCGTCGTCCGCCGCGCGGCACTTGAGTCGCGACGCGAGCGACATGAACCGGTTGCACGACTCCACCTGTGAGTTCAGGATCTGGAATAACCGATGACAGACTGTATTAACAATATTTGATTACATTTCTTTTTATTTATTTAGCAGTAGGCTCGCGTTAGACTGCTAGCCCACCTGATGAAACGCGGGATGCAGCCTAGGGTGTACCACGCTTGCCTAGGAAGTGTCTAATCACTCTTACCTTTAATAACTCCAGGTTGTACATGTATTACAGTTGTGTTTATTACAAAACAAAATAAATAATTTCAATAAAGGTAACTAACACTACGAAGTGCAATAAAACTCTGTTTATGATACGGCTCCCATCTTTGAGCAAGAGCGTCGTCATGTCGTAATGTTACATTTGATTACCTGCGAATTCGCCGATTCCGAATCTGTAATTATAGGTTCTTCTACAAAGGAAGTTGGTGCTCTCTGATCAATCGGATTTAAAAGAATGAATTTCTCAATCGCACTACTTGTTAAAGAATAGGGTATCGTCCACGTATAAAATGTATAAAGTACTTCTTCGTAACGTATTTTCGCAGTGTTATGAAAGGGGGTTATTCAAGAAACAGACAAAAAGAATTATCCTTTAAAGTCGGCAATTCATTGACGTCTCATAGCAACCTATCCGTGCTATAATACTTATTATAATAATGTGCTAATATGTGTATGTGTGAGTGTGCGTGCGTGAATGCGTGCGTAAATGCGTACGCGTTTGTTCGTGCGTGTGTTTACGTGTGTGAGTATGTGTATACATATCCTGTACCAGTGTGGGGATGGCCGTGGTCGGCGCTGGCGACGGCATTGAGTCCGCCTTGTTGTCTCTCCCCATCTCTTGCTTCCAGTCGCGCTCCTTCGCCCTTATCAGCTTAACACTCAATCGCTTTAATCTTTCTATAAACAAACAATAACGACATAAAATAAATACTTTAAAGCCTTGAACATTTGTTTCCTTATCGTACATTAATTCAGTTCTCCATAATGTTGTCTAGTTGGGGTGTGAAATCTCTTAACCAGTACTTGGCTACTTTGCCATTGCGGGATCATCTTCCGTAATGCGTGAGGATACTAAAGGCAAAACGGCAAAAATGGTTGATGATAGCTATAGTTTTCTTTAGTTTTAGATTTACATTTTAGACTTTTGTACTTTCAGACTCCCCAAAAATACTACATAAATATCAAGAGCTCATACCGGGCGGGATCGGTTGAGCCGGTTCGGTACTTTGCTTCTTGTTTTCGTTGATTGCGACCCGCGGAATGCAACCACTGGAACAGACAACAATAGAACTTATAATATTGCATTATAATTCGTATGTCCGCATTCACACGGCGTGACGTCACATTCACATGAAACGCTTTGAGTTTTATCGTTACTTTTTGTAGGTGTCCCGAGTTTGTAGCGCACCCGCTGGCTGACTAGATTTTTCTAGCTAACGAAATAATATAAAGGTAATCAGAAATAATTTGATATTCATTAACGTAACATCACACCTGAAATCCCCGAAGAGGTAAGCACACTAGTTTAGTACACTCACATATTTCAACAGTTACGTTTACGTCCCACTAGAGAATAGGCGGTGAGTCTATTGCCATACACCGGCCCAACTCCAGATTCTGAGCCACTAATAGAAAATCTTAGCTAGAAAAATCCATTAGTACCCGACCCATAATTTGAACCCAGGACCTCTCGATCGGCAGTCTCGCTTGCAACCAAACCAACCTACGAGGAAATCATTATGTATGTTATGTATGTATACGGAAGAGAAGTATTATTGGAATTTATTATTATTTTGTAGGATAAAATGAAACTATTAAAGGTGAACTTGAATTGGGACAATACAATCTAAATAAGGTTGACAGGAAAGAAAGAAGAAAAATAAATAAAGAAACTTTATTCCCATAATAAAGCAGCACATATGTGAGCATAAATAGTTGGCAAAAAGAAAATGACTTGAATAACAAATTTACAAATAACATTTTGCACAATCAAATAAAATAACAAAAAAGAACAATAAAAAAAATGAACAGTATACGATAACACATATATAACAATAGTGGTATGTAGAACTGTGCTGCAGTAAGATGCGAAGGGGAACCTCACTCAGCATAAGCTGCGATCAGGGAATCGCAGCGCTGATTTTCAGTGACACCCAGTGTCGCGGTAGCCTCAAGAGCAAACGAAGCG
>DVOY01000071.1:0-15734 GCA_018237585.1 Apyrrothrix maculosa | reverse complement strand
TTCTGCACAGGACTCGCTAACAGACTTTTTTTTTATTATGGAATAAAATCCGGTTACATCCTTCAAAACAGCAGATGTCACGACAAAATGTCGCCACCGCGGCCCTCAAGTTCGCCTTTAGTATGGAGTATTCTCTTCCAGAAAGTTGAAAACGATCGCACGTACCGTCTGAAGGAAGAGAGTTTTTAAACTTGTAATCCAATATTTCAAAGTTGTTCACAATAGAATGAGTATTAAATGAAACACCACCAGATGTTACCGCGTGGTGATAATGGGGCGGCGAAAAAAAAATTTTAAGTAAATTATAACATAATTTTCATATGAATCGAGAGCGGTCTCGTGTCATGTGCCAGCCACTAGGGCACAGTTTATACGTAGTTTGCACCGTGTCCGCGAATAAATCAGCTGAATTCCCCACACAAACTATGATCCGTTGTAAGCCGCGAACTAACCGGGATAAAAACGTCTATATGAAAACTTCGAAATACAATTACGGGGATAGCGAAGATTATCTAAGCATTAGATCTCAGGTGCTTCAATGCAAACGTATTCCGCGCATTCAATTCTGTATCCTGAGTAGGTTAGTGTTTTTCGAAAAGTGTTAAATTAGACGTAGGTTTTTTCCTGTCTCTTATATTAGTAATACATAATTATCCTCTATTTAGCATGCTGTAGTATAGCGTTTGAATTTATATAGATTAGACGTAGACTGAACACAATTTTTATCATATCTATTTTCTGTCTGATTTAATATTATGTTCATGGTCATATATTTTTTTACTTATATGCCACATGGTTTTTTGAAATCGGACTAAATTATGGTACAAAATACGTAATATTTTTCGTTATGATAAAAGATATTTTATATGTTTTTCATTTGTTAAATACATTTTTTGTTGTAGTCGCCATAATACATAATTTGAAAAATACCAGTACGAACGGGCTTATTCAGGTGTATGTTGAATAGTAAGTTAATTAATAACCCGTCATTTGTCATCGTCGATGCCATGAATATGATATTGGAAAATAAATACGAGTAACACTTATTGTTTGTAATAATACCTACGAGTATACGTGATTAATAAAACTTTAACGCACGTCCAATGAAACAGGGCGCTTCATATGTTGACGTAATGACCAGGTTTATTAATTCATTGGAAAGAAGTGTATCATTCTCCATTCGCTTTCTTTTATATTTGTTATTGAATTTATAGTAGTAGTATATTTTAAGAGCTCAACTTCATATAACACATCACATTACTATTCGAGTTAAAATATATTTCGCAAAAAAATTTGGTGTCATCTACACACATTAATTTATAAAACAAAAATTGCAATAAATAAATCAATTAATGGAGACGATGTTTTTGTTCTAAATACGTTTTTATTTTATTTCTCAATAATTTTCGCGTTGTGTTCAGTCGACATTATGGTTGCGGCCATAGAAAATTTTGATTGTTTGGTGCCGACATTGCCAATGGTATCTTGGTTAAATGTACACACAACACAGCAAAGGAACGAGCTTCGGCATTGAGATCTGTTTTCTATGACCGAATCACTGTAGCAGTTTCTACGTATATCTAAGAGTAACGTTTATGATTAATATTAAATACGTAGACTAGGTGTTAATTTCACATTACTAAGTTTAGAGGATGAGTAGGAAACAACAACGTCATAGACATTGATTTTCGTAGTTCATAATATGTATAATTGTCTATCTAATTAGCGTTATCTGTTTAGATTTTTAATTTATTTGTTACCACAAAAAAAATTAAATACTATAATCGAGCTTGAAAAGTGTTATTTTAATACTTTATTGAATATTCGCTATTGTTAATGATATAAAAAGTATACTTATGTAGCTTATACACTTACTTTGCGTTTCAACGTTATGGTCTCTTTTTATGTATTTTAAATATTTACACTGCTTAAGCAACGTTACTGATATTAATATTTATTGTTGTTATTGTGTAATATTTTTGGATGCCACTGTTTTATGCTTACATTCTTCGTGTTAATGTTATTGTATAACGTTTGAATATTTTTTGAATTTCAACGCAATAACGAGGCACACCTGGGCGGCCACTGGTCATGTGCCCCTCGAATCCATGGCTGTATCGTCGCGGCGTCGCCACGCCTCGCATTAATTTATTTCTCCAAATTAAGATTTTGTATCGAAATTATTATATTACGTATAAGTTAATTCGAACATAAAAATCGCTATGTGTGCGACCGTCCTTATCGCCATCCTCTAAACTAGTCATAAATAAATAAGCTTGATTGTTTACGGCTTTATAATGGAAACCTATTTTAAATGTGTGGCCATCATTTCGTATGAACGAAACGTTAGATGGTCGTGCCGTTCACGACGATATTAAAATAATAAGTACGCGTTAAAAACATATAGATATCCATAAAAAAAGCAATTTGTGACCAGACATTAAGCATTCCGGGCAGCAAGATTAAAATTTACTACCCTGTCGAATATACTTGCGTGCTTAGTTCTACTAATACAAAATGAATTACTGAGTAAATAACACAGCGTTCATCAAATAATTTTGGTGTTAGCATCAATGGGAACGATAACATGTAATGATCCTTTCCTCCCTGCATCGTGTGCGTGATACAAACGGGGTTACCCTTGTAGAAAACGAAAATCATAAACTAGTCCATCATTCTGTGCGTGCCAAGTTTTAAATAGCCCGAAAACAGTAAACAGGAAACTATCAATTTCAAGTTTCCCCATAAACATTCGATGGGAACCATGGGATTCTCGCCGTTTTTACATTACGTTCGCGCATTATTATCCTTTCTTACAACATTTTATTTGTTACATTCTCTTTTTAAAACAATTTGTATCAGGGCTCCGTACAGTAGCTGAAGCTTTTAAATACTTTCTGTTTGTTTTTTTGCCGCGGTTCGGTCAGCGGAGCCCTCCTCAGTTCCGTTGCGGGCTTTGTAGCTTTTTTATTTTGTTGCCGCAGGTGTAGTGGGAGTAATACCGGCGGAAAATCGCCTGTTGGTCGGTGTGGAGTATGTTAACCCGGGCGCGCTCGGGCAGGCCTCGTAGGCCGCCGCTGCGCCTCGTCGCCGCGACCGCCACACGCCACTACTTTACCGCTTTAACCCGGAACACCCGATAACGGCTCCCGGAATTTCTTACGAATACAAAATAAATCTTTTCTCAAGCGAATATCTCTTTGGTATCACGCCCCCGTTCCCATCCACCCTCGTTACGTACCCATGGAATGCAATGTCGCCAGGTCGCCCCGTACATTACAGAAACCGCGAATTCGCAGATGCTAACGTGCTTGACGCCCGACTAGGTTTGCCCCTATAGCTCGATACGTTAACATTGTAATTGTAATTCCATATGACAATTAAGCGAAAATATTTGAAATGCGGTATCCCTCAGGAAGTAATTCCAATATAAAATGTCATTAGTTAAATATTGTTAGGTAATGTTACTCTATAATAATATGCACACATCTTTTCGTATTGTATTGTAACCCATGTGTCAAATTTTCGATGTATTCAATTATATTTAAGTCAATAGTATTGTTCTTATCGCTGTTCGACATATCGTCTTGCATAATGTAAACGTAAGGTATGATATTGTGAAGCCGCTCTATTTTAAAATAAAGGATTTTGCCGTTGTATAAGCAAAACGTTTTGTCGTTTACTATCCAATTGATCGTTTAGCAATCTGGGTCGATCACGGCCTTACTTATTTAACATTCGTTCGCATATCGATTGCGACCGAAATAAACTGGAAGAGATAGTGTGTAGCGTGGAGTTGGCTAGCGTGCGGTGAAGTTTGATTATTCCTCGTTATTATCGAACTTTGTTCGAGCGTTCACCCTCGCGGTTTAGACGCATTTTAACGGTGGCTTTATGTTTTTCTGACTCATCCAATGCGGCACATGCATTTCAATAACCACGGCGCGCCTTTACGGCACCCAGCCGGTAAAAGCACGTTCGTACTCCGCGGGTACAGACACCGGGTGCTGCGAAACGCTGATCGCGTATGACGTTTGCCGAATGCCAACAGCCGAATGACGAGTGCCTCGTGCACGGGCGTGGCGACCCCCGGTGGAGGCAGGCACGCGCGACCGCGACCCACCCGCCGCCGCATCTCGGACATTCCTCACATTCAACACGATCGCCCTCAGAATGCAGCCCGCGAACCAGACACACCCGCACAACTAGTTTGCATATTTCGAAGCTATTCACTTCCACTCTGCTACCGCAAGAAAAAATGCGTACAAATTTATCTTCAAAGGCACAAAATCCTCCACTAGCAATGCTTTAGGTATAAATTAAATTTGCAATTACAGGAGTCCTTTTAAATACAGAAATAAAGAAACGATGTTAGGACAAATTAACGCCTTGGAACGGAATTCCTTAAAGGGTCACAGCCGTCGGTTTGAATCCAAATAATTAGCTGGCGAAGCGGCGAGTGGCCGCGCGTCGCGAACGGTGCCAACTCTATTTGTAATTTAAGATATTTGACCGTTAATTGTGTTAGTAACTGTTACGTTTAGTGCTTGTTGCTTAGGTCGGAGCGCAGTAAGACTTCGTTTCGCACTAATCTCGAAAACTCTCCTTAGATACAAATGTAAATACTAGAAATAGAATACAATCTAGCATTCGGCTTTTATCAAACGCCGACTTAGATTCGAGTGCTGTGTTCGGATGGGTCAGATAGTTAGTTATTTAAGATTTAGATAGAATTTCTTATATGAATGTCTATAGATTTCAGTACCCAACCTAAACGCTAGTCTAGCGAGCTCCATCGCCCATAATGTTTATAGTAGACTATCACCGCCAGAAAACGGCTCAAAGAGACCATGTTATAATCAATTATATTAACATACTGATCTCTTCTAGATTGTGTCGACTTAAACACAAATCCCTGGCATTTTGTCTGTTACAAGTGCAGTAACTTTTGCTCTTTTTCAAAACCTTTTTACCGAGAGAAAGAGGACATTAAATAAATTCCACAATAATGATGGTCAAACCCGAGGAAAATAGCTTGTATTGTTGGTACAATGTGAACGTAATGTAACGTTTCGAATTTGAAACGTTATGGTAGTGATAACGCGATAACAAGAAAAACAGAAGTCTGGTGAAAGGAGTATCCCGTCCACAACAACAATAGGGCGAGTAATGTTTCTATTTGAAAATTAATAAAGTTTGATCCGTATTTTACTGTTGGTATTATTTTGAAATTCTAGAATAGTGTAGGTAAAATATTGTGAGTAAAAATTGTGAAAATTATAAGTCGAACTAAAGTGTGGTAGACATTACTAATAGACATTTCAAAATTAATTAGAACAGCATTAGACAAATATTAATAGACATAGAATAGTCAAAGATATTAGAAGTTCAGAACAGTGAAAGTAAACAAATTTGTAGAGTCGATCGGGCCATTAACAGTGTTTAACTAGCGAACTTTCCGAATAGCCTAGACTTTTTATTTGTTTAAAACGAAGCGAGCGTTATTTGAATTGTTGTTATCAAAGATTAGTGTAAGCTTTCGAAATAGATAAAAAATGTCACTGTGTTATAGGACAGTGTCGGCAAAGTTGAAAAGAAATGGATACCGCTTAAAAGTACGATATTTTTAGACCGTAGACATGTAAGCATATATAGAAATTTTGTGGTAAAATTATGTGATTGGTGGTGCAAACTCTTCTATAGCCGTAATTTCGTTTATTTTTAAGGCATAGAATAGATTTTTTATTGTAATTAAAAATGTCGTGCCTTAGGCAATGCGTATATAGGCTCAAATTGAAGTGATTTTTTAATTGTTACAAAATTGCCATTAGACATTTCTGAGTAGCCATTTTCCTATAATTATATACATAGAATAGACGACGAAAAATGAAAAGTAGTAATTCTTAACGTAGACGTAAGCGAAAGTATTTCGCAAGTAAATACAATTTATGAAAATGGGTAGAAAAGGTTTTAATACATTCAAGTGTTCAGTAATCTGTAGATTAATATTTTGAGAGTTTTGTTAACTGTGTGTTTATACGATTTACTCATAATTGATTCGTTCTGCTTTTTTATATGTCGCTTTAAATGTATTTTTTTCATCTTTCTTGTTGCTATCTATGACTGAACCATGACATGCGCATGTTAGTTTTTAATCGATTCCCCTGTTTCAAAGTATAATCAGAAATTCCTTTAGGATTATGTTCTGAAATTCCTGCCTGATTGAGTTACTTATTGTAGTGTTACAAAAAACGATATTAGATTTCAGAGAGGTTCAAAAAAAGGATACGAGTAACCTTCTTTGAATTACAAATCCGAGCTTTGGCGCGTGCGTGTCGGCCGGCAAACAGAATAGATATTCGATTAATTTGCATTTGTGATAAGTCCTAGCGGTTAAACGATCGAAAAGTAGGAAAAACGTATCATGTTCGCGGGTTATTGATGGCACCTATTAAATATACATTTTCGGTACGATTCGGTGTGGGATCGTGATCTAACGTAAATGTTGAAATAAAACATTTCAATCGTGCCGAGTGCGAAATGAAGTATTGCGATCTCATAGGTGAGGGATGCGAGCGTCCAACTTCAGGATTTGTGACTTTTCCTTCTTAATCCCGCGAATGGTGCGTGAAATGTATATCTTCGCGATATATTTGTTTGTGTGTGTGTATGTGTATATAATTATTTGTAAAATAAAACAATATCACCGCCTCAAACCTTTATAAATGGATTGAATGACAAAATAGCACAGAATTCCAGCGCTTGGGAGACTATTGTGTTGCCAAAGTAACAGATTTTTAATGTATAAATTTTTAACAAGGTATTTCATACTCTTTGTCCACCTCACAAAAAGAACTCGTGCACCCGCACGCCAGCGTGACGGATATGTTGTACAAAACTTTGTATAACACTTTGAAAAGTATTCGGTTATTTCCTTTTAAGAAAATTCGAAAATTATATCCGTGGCACATCTGAGAAAGTTGCAAGATTTTTTTTTTCAAGCAAAGTTGAACATTGTTACACATAAAAAGCCACGCGTAATATACTCGTACTGGCTCAAGGTTGGGCATTATGACGGGAGTACGCCCCTTGAATATTTCGCACGGCCGTCATCCTACTTCTGAAGAAGAATTATTAAGTTTCCCCGAACTTTGCAATTATGAAAGTTCGAATAGCTCTCACAAGACGGCCTCTGAATTTATAGATGAATGTGTGCTTTCTGTGAGGTGAGAGCAGACGTACACGGGGTGCGAATCACCTTACATCGATAAGAGGGTCACAATGAGTTCACAAGTCAGCTAATATTATAATTAAAAACTGACATTTTCTCAAATCACACCTTATTGATTCCTCTTTCTTAAGTAATTGATATACATTTGAAAAACATAATACCTCTAAATTCTTTAAATAACTTTTTGTAATGAAATAAATTTCCGTAAGTTGTTTAAGTTACTAAATTCAGTGAACCTGCGGTTGAGCGCCGAGAAACTTGAGTAATTACACGCACAAATTACATTCAGAGCATGTGGCATAACATGACTGTACAAACTGAGCACTCGCTTGAAGTGTTGTGAACTTAACGTCCGACACAGATATGACCGCTGTAGATAACTACGAAGTTGCTTTTACGCCTCCGCGCCGGTAAAGTGAATTACTGAAGTCGTAAATTATTTGAGGTCAGGCACACGCCTTCAGCGCAGCTTTAAACGCAACTGTTTGTGACTTCATCGGTAACAACCCAGCTGTGAAGTACGATTGAAACTATAAATATGCAAATTGCTCAATAAATTTCGGCTTCCACTGCATTACATACTCGTAACCGACACGTTTCAGTGACGCTATGTACCCTCTAAACGAAATTAGGGTCTGTTCTTCAGGAGCCAATATATCTTCAGATATTCACAAACATCTACATTCTGTGTGGTGAAATATTAGGAACACGTGACTGAATTACTTAATAAATATAAGTGAGATAGCCGTCCGTTAAAGTAATGGGAAATGAATGAGCTATATGCGATCGACACGTTAACGATCCGTAGACGTGTCTGCGCCACTACTCAAATTCTTATTTATTACGAGGCTACCCTCAAATAAATAGCCTCTCACATCGCACGGTAATGTTATTAAAATGTGTCAGCACTTTGCCGCGGGACGGAGCGGACGCGGGCGCAGGCGCGGAGGCGAGAGCGGCGTCATCTATCATTCATCCTCCATTACTTATATTGTACTTTTTTTGCAAAGTCACTCGCAGGCCGGTAATCACCTGGTGCGACCGCGGACCTCCATTTTTCACACTAAATCATAACTCGCGCATCTGACAAAAATAAAATTTGTCGTACAAGCCAATAGAGCTAATGGTGTCACTATGAGCTGGCAAAAATGTGAACAAGAATTATTAATCCGCTTCTTGTTAGAGTTTAAAGGACTTTTACATTTACCGTCTTGTCCACTGAACGAGACTTGTTAGAGGAGTTGAGTATAACAGAATAGAATAACGATATGTGACTTATTAGAAGACGTTTTTATAAACCTCTACAAAAACATGTTAATACTAAACTTAGCTAGTTTAGTATAGTGCGGCGAGCGCAAGCAACACTTTTACGATACAGTTTCTTTACAAAATGACATGAGGTATACACGACAGTGTAGCGGGTCGGATCGCTGAGAGTGTGGCGCGGGCGAGCGGCTCTGAAACCACAGCGACGTGCAGCGTATGCTAATACCGCTCCCTATTCAATAAGCGGACCGCCTGCCAGCGAGAACTCACGTCAGATAATTTACTGGATATTTTGTAAAAGTTTTTTTCGTCCTCCGTGATTTATACGCGCGAAACTTCCAGCTCGCTTTTTCATTTGAATGCACGTGACATACGTGATATTTTTTTGTTCCGACATAATCTCGGTCTTGACTGTCCTCATTCGTCAGCGCGGCATCCATCTCCGTCGCTTAAATTATTCATGCATTTACGCGCTCCAAGTTTATCTGAACTTTAATAATATCGAGTTGAATTACGTCGATAGTCACTTTAGCGTCGCACACCATGAACAGGGGGAAATGATTACAGTTGTTGGAGTTTGGAATTTTTAAGTTTGAAATGGATGGTTCAGTCATGGATGTGTGTGTAATGAGTTAACGAGTGTGAGCGTCACTCGTGTACGTGTAGCGAATGCGAATCGTGTGTATGTTTCCAGTTGACCTGACCAACGGACAACTCACTCCGAATAACAACACACCGCTGCTCGCGCAAGCGCTCTCAGGTACGCATATCATGCCATAATACTATCAACCGTGACATTTTTCAAACACAGCACACTCGCTCGTCTAGCGTCAACTCAATAAAGACAAGTCAGACACCACGCGCACAAACACGATGTTCTCATACCGATTGTACTCACACATCTCATACTGTCTGATGATCTGAATACTGTCCAATGTTGCTTTTTTTGTTATCGTCAGTACACCGTTCGCTACATTTGTGTCTGTGTTGCTGTTGTGTTGTGATGATATTGTTTGAACATTTTTGAATGTAAGACTAATTTTAAAATGAACCACCTCACCTTAGTCAACATACTCCACGCTGCAAAGTGTCTTTTGTCCAACAAATGTCAGTAGAATTTTTATGCCTTAAATAAATCTTACAAATGAACTAGAGGAGCCACTATGCACTGTAATATACTGAATTACAATTATGTTGCAATACCAAAAAATGTTGTTATTCCAAAATCAATAAATAACGTTTATAATTTCAACTGCACGCTTCGTTTTATGGATGAATAACATATGTACTACAACTAAATGAAATACAACAGAGCATGTAAAGACGTCACATAATGTATGAGAAGACAAGTTTGACTCGAGGTAACAGCTCCAATGGACTCCAATCACTGCTATAAAACCTACGATTATTATTACTAAGCCCGTTTTGACACTTGTATTACCTCCACAGTGATGAATAACTACCAGGCCGCTGCCGCTGGGTTCGGGCCGCCCGCGTCGCCGCACACCGCCGGCGGCCGCGCTGGGTTCCCCGCCGCCAGCTCCCCCGGCCCTGCGCTCGATGTCTACGGCTCCGCTGCTGAGAGCGTTGGCTACGTGCAGGCCGCCAGCCCTCAACCATCCGGCTTCCCAGCCATTGCCGTCAGCCGCGCGCCCCTCAACTACACTCCTGTAAGTTCAAATACATCCTAACGCGCACCTGAGCCGTAACCTAAGTTAGAAATATACGTATATTAAGATAGATTTGTATTGTTGTATTACATAAACATATCTTATTGTGAACATAAGTTAACTAATTTTAAGAGGAATTAAGTGTAGGTACGGTTTATAGGTCAACGTGGGAAATAAGTTTTCAAATTGAAGTTTCACAAAAATATAATATATATACATAAGAATAATTACTATACGTAACAGTTACCTTAATTGTGCTATTATCCTATGTTAACACAGGGATATGGTATGCATTTTTAAAATTTTATAACCTCCCATTTCATTCCCAAGAATTTCAAATTCAATTTTCACCTTATATTTTCAATATTTATTTTAACTGATACATTATTCACTTTCGATTTTTAAAATTGCGTACTTAAATCAACAAAGAAAATTTAATCTTAAAAACATTTCTTTTTTATTTCTAAGATTTTATTATAGATGATTTAGCTAGATTATTATAGATCAATAAAATTAGGTTTCCATTGAGAATAGTGAATATAAGTTTTTTGATATGTGTAATAGTTACGGAATAATCGTCTGTACACACTTAACGATTACACCCCGTATAGTATAAGATAGGGAGAACGCTGACACACACAATGTGACAACAGTTTGGGTTGATTTGGATATGACATCTGATAAATTTTATTGTTTCTAGCTTAATTTTAAAATTGTTTTATCTGTAACTTACTACTACCGCTACGTATTAAGTTTAAGTACTCGGCTGACGGTTTGTGTCACGGAAGACAGAATGGATGAACAGGTTTTCCCACGTACTCGTACCTTATATAATTGTTAGTTGTATATTATATCAGGTTTCATTTTGCACATAGGCATAATCGTAGCATAAGTTATTGATATATAGTTATATTTAGTTGTAATTGTATTTCACAATAGTTTATGATAGATACAGCGAAAAAGGAAACAATTTTCAAGACAACCTTTGACGCGGAATATTAGGAGTCTATGTGTACCTCATTTATTGAGGTACGGGGGTAAGTATTATTGTGATCCATTTATTACTTATTTAAAGTTTGTAGATTATTATTATTGTTATAAGGCTCCAATAATGTAAAATAAACAATACATAGTCAATATTATTACAATGGATAGTTAAAAAAAATCTAATTTGTTATCTGACTAACGCAGTCCAGTACTTACTAACCAACTAAATATATTTTAAACTTTTAGCTTAATTAGAGGATTTATTGAAAATTATAAACTTACTTTATTAGGATTTATTACTCTTAAATGCTATCCTTCAAAGGCTCATTTCAACACAAGATATTAAACTGTCGAATCTCATTTTTGATTGGAACACATAGACATGAGCTAATAAGCTCAATGTCTATGTGATCTATATCTCATGTCTATGTCAAACTAATAAGTTTTTATGAAAAATTACATTAATATAGTACTATTTCATTCTTTAAAAATATTTAATTAACCTCCAATAAACACTAAACGTTATCACCAAAACCATCAGATCAAATTAATTCATGATAACACGGCATTTCGCACAATGAATACAAGAAAAGTTTTATACTTATTTTATTTCGTGATAAATGGGATCAAGTTATTAACTTTCGATTCCAACTTTTTTCATTTATTACGTCATGTTCAAAAATGCTCATTTCAGTGAGTTTCAAATGAAGGCAATTCGCAAAATTGTCCTCCTCGAGAAGTTTCAACTGTCAAGGAATTCGAATTAATGTTTATTCTGTTTTGTTTCTCATCGGAATGGTTAATTCACGCTTCGGAGTTGTTTAAATTTTACAAGAAAAATATTTATTTTCTATGCCTTACGCCGAGGAAAAAATCTAAGCGCAGACGTATTATTTCGTAGTGATAATACTGAGACAGGTAGGTGGCAGGCGCGTCGCTAAGATAGTTCATGGAGGCGCAGACGACGAACACCGCAGACGCAATTAGCAGCCGACGACACTAAAATTTTAGCGAGACGGTCCAATCTCATTACGGAACCGATCTTCCTTGTCGCTCTTAAAACATAATCACCATAAGTTAGCGAGCAAGTGAAGCGTGAGAGATGCGATTATAAAGTGTTCCGAAATATGAGCAAGGCGACGGGCGATGGCGGCGGCAATCTACGCGGTGCACTGCTTCAGATAATAGCTTTTTGAAACTGCGACCGAGCTCCATAACTGCGAATCGGAGGCGCCATCAGTCTTCATTGCTTGTCGGCACCCGCCAGCCACCACCGCCACAAGATCTTAACTCCTCATATCCCCGATCCTCACAATACATTTCGCAAGTTCAAGTCTCCATAACATTTTCAAAGGTTTTATAAGCATTCGTTTGATCATCACCACCGAACTGACCCATTTATAGAATTATTATAGTATATTGAGCGTCTGGATGCTAAAGACATTTAAGCAATTATAGCACGAGTGAGTTTCACGCTTAGCCGAGCACTACAATGAGTTACCCTTCCGTTTCAGGCGATTCATATATCAAACGGGATATTAACTCAATCGTCCGTAATCGTTGGGGTAAAACAAATACGTCGCTAATGAGAGAATGAACGGTCCAGCCGGCGGCCGGTCCAGATCGGCGCGGCGCATGTGGTTCCCGGGTGTAAAACGATCTTATTAGGTAACGGGAATGCCCCCACGGGCAATAACCGTAAATCAAGGAGAACAAGCGGTGTAATTACCGTTGCCGAGCGGTCGCGCGCCGCTCTAACTCATCCACTCGCTGTTTTTATTTTGTTGGCCACTGAGCCCGCTACCGCTCTATCGACTGCAAACGAGAACTTACTTCCTTTAAATCTACCGCGAGAGGTTAACGGTCCGTATGACATTTTACAACTCCTTCCAATTATGATTTGCGCACACTCACAATTGAACCCGTCGGTCGATTGGCGATTAAACTTCCAATGGTCTAATTAAAAGTTTCTAATGTTAGATCGTTGATCGGAGTTCACACGGCTTTCGCAAACTGACCCTCTTACTTTTCTCTAATTCCAGGGCCCCCTGATCCCCGCGGCTTTTACCAACGGTTATCATTGAAAGTGTTATAGCACAAATATTAACGTGAGTATTATTTTTTAATGTGCACTCTCATCCCGCCTAATTAAAACGCCGTTACGTGAAACGACGCTTAAAAGAACGAGCGATATCACGGGCAATTGTAGCTACCGCAAATATGAGCGCTTAAATTAGACTAACTCAAATAGTCTGAGTTAAACAGTATCATGCTTTAGTGTTTAGACTTCAAATAACTTAGGTTCAACAATCAGTTTGATTTAAGTTAATTAGAAACTAAGGTAGATTACATTTGTTAAACACGAACTATGTAAGAATTCTTATGAAGGTTTTTTTTCTCATTTTGTTTTATTTCACGAACAGTCAATCAGTAGAGTTGACTGACCCACCTCCTATCTAGCATTTCTAAAAACCGACCTTTACTTAGTCTATAGATAATAGTAAGTACGTTGTAGTGTTAATTAGTTATACTAGACTAATAATTCCTTAGTGAGAAATAAGCGAATGAAAAGAAATGAATGAAAAAAATATTTGCTTAGAATTTTTTATTTTCAAAAACATCTTAATTACAACAAAAGCCAATTTTTTTCCGTCGATGATTTCTCACATGGGACCATTCAATCAAGAGCTTGTAAGAATTACTGTTACACGAAATAAAATCATTGCACTCAGGTGGCGAGCGGCGTGGCGATGCGCAGCGAGCCAACGCCAGCGCCAACTCCCCAAGAACCCAACGTCAGCGCTCCCGGTATCCTCGGTGCTCCCGGCGGCATCATCGCCGCCAGCGCCCTCATCGCCGCCAGCGCCCTCATCGCCCCCGGTGTCCCGGCGCCCCGGCTGTGCGTGCGCCCGTTCCGCCGCCGCGACTCCCGTGCGCACGCCGTGCCCGCCTGCGCGGCGTCACCCCCGCTGCACGGCGCGCCGCATCGGCGACGGTCGTCTAATCCGTCCGGCCAGCGCGCGGACCGATCCGTCGACCGCGGCACCTCAACCTCGAGCCGTAACCCAACCCCGACGACCTTCCAAACCCTACCCCTTCTCCCCGACCCTACTTTACCTACTCTATTGTAAATAACGATAATACATAAAGTTTTTGTCGTGTGAACGAGATATAGTTCTATTGATTAAACAGGTATTTTTTCAAATTATTCTCGCTTTCGACTGTACCGTAGATGTGTTGTCAAAATAATAAACGATAAATTACAAAAAAAAAATTCGTAATAATATTAAAATGCATCTAGCGATTTACTTGCAGGGAGGTATATCTTAAAATACTTTATTATTCATAGTTAACTTACAGTATAAGGTATAAAATATAACTTGCATGTCTCCAATTTTTAACGCGCGAGACCATAACTTCATAAGTAGAATTGTTTTTTGGTATATACGATTCTCTCGTCATCTTTGACAGCATTTCTCGTATTCAATTTTTCGATAACGCCTTGTCCAATTTGACATTTCGTTTCCGGAACTCTATCAACGCTTCGATTGATTTGTTGGTTTGCATTGAGCTTATTCCTCCCTCGAGTTCAGCGTGTACAGAGTTGATTGTCGGTAGCGGTATTAGGTTGGTAGAGGCTAGTCGGGCCGAGTCGAGATGACAACATCCGGCAACATCCAGCGAAAAGCAGCCGGCCCGGCGACCGGGGGCCTGCGCCGATTGGCCCGCCGCGCATCGCCGTGCGACGCCGCGTGACGCCCCGCGACGCCCCGCGACTGGCGCCGAGCCGGACCGGAGACAATAACGCGGTTCTCGACCGCGCGTCCGTTGCGCGCCTCCTCGCTCGTTAACCAACACATATTTTATTCAATCTATTTTTAATATTAATGTCAAATATTAACGTAATTACTATAATACTTCATATTGCGCATATTTTACCTATCTATGTAATTATTTTCGCCTAATTCGAATTGTATAAAATCACCTCTTTGAACGGCTGTTCTATTTCAGTAGCGGACTTTCTCGATTATAATTTCCGTACTTTATATATTCCGTATAAGACTATCTTAGTTACGCGTATACATACTTTCTAATTATATGTATTATGATATAAATTTTTATCCTAAGGATAATGATCATATTTACGATTCATAAGGACGTTTGGAAAGCTAAGTCGGAACATTTCATAATATTTCTCATCATGTTAAGATAATAATTCGTTTCTATCTTGTACCTTTAAAAGTAGGTATTGTAATTATAATAAATAACATTTTGTGCATTACATAATTAATATTTCATTGTTTCTTACGATTGTATTTACCTTAATGTAAGACCACTGTTTGAAAATTACGCGACTCCTCCTTAAACGCGGAGTCACACAGTACTTAGTCGTATTTAAAGTTTTAATCGAAGTAATATGATAACAATAACATTTTCGTACAGAACTTTTGATGTAGTTGACACCACACACCTTTACAATAAACCGAAGACAGGGGTTTTGAAATACATTCAAAATGCGCAGGTTCGAAGTTTTAGAGTGAAACATAAAGTCAATTCATTAATCATATTCGTTAGGTACT
>DVOY01000070.1:0-15762 GCA_018237585.1 Apyrrothrix maculosa | reverse complement strand
ATATAATATGTGGTGAATATATTATACGGTCCGGTCTATACACCGTCGGATGCTATCACTACGAAGTGGAGTTCTATTCCTGTATTATCGTATAAATCTAGAGTTGACAGCAATGATTTATCATTTATGGTAGAATTACGCAGTCACACGAATAACGCGGCGGCGTAGGCGCTTCTGGCATCTGGAATTGAATTATTTTGGTTCATGTACAATGTTTACCTCTCATCCTGATTTTGGGTATAAGAATTTTTCGCCGTATCAATTAACGTATTACAATTAAAGGTTTTCCAATTTTTATTGTCTTTTAAAATATTGTCACATTTCACGGTGAGGTGACTTAAAATAAAACTTGATTGGCTTTACGCGTATTTTTATTGTTAGGAACAAATGGTGATTTATATTTTTTTACCCACGACGGAACGGTACAGTACGAGACGGTATATGCGGAGGATGTTTGTGAGTGCAAACCAATTTTATTATTTATTAAACCACTGAACCGATTTTAATGCGATTTTCAGTGATGGGTGTTGATTCGATTGGTGCATGTTTTTACATAGGTATTACGGTAACAATCCATTAGGGGCGCTTCAGTGCACTTTATGCAACTTCAAAAATTATATTTACGATATATCAAACAAATATACAAGAACAATATTAGTACTTAAAATACATTTAAAAAACAAAATAAACTTTTCTTGAGTTTCTTATTAAGTTCATAGGGAGTTGAATATCTATGTTATTGCCACATCTACATCTTCGAGAACCAAATAGGTACGTAGGAAAGTGCTATGAAAACGAATACTCTGTTGTTCATATGTGCTACTTTGAGAGATCTAATCAATTTATATGAAAGTTATTACGTTAGTTATCTCTCGTCACATAAATTATTTAAGTCGGGGTTTTTTAAATTATTTTATCCTTTTTCAAATACATCGTAACCGTCGTGGGTATTTGCAATTTTTTTTTATATATCATGATGTTGAAGCGGCACTACATTATATGTGGTATGTTCGTTTAAGCAGCAGTCATTCATCTCCTCAAAGCCAATAGTCGGCCGCCCTTGAACTTCACGTATCCCTTATCAACTTTGATACCTACTTTTTGATACCTAATATTTTTTAATACATTTCTTTATCTCAAATATGCTCGAATTGTGTTACTAAAACAAATAATTATACCGGATTGCATATGCATACTTGGAAGTGTAACTGATGTACGAGAGCAAAATGTTCTGTTTTTATAGTAAATACATACATATACTGTTGTTTATTTGACTTATTGAAAATTGTAACTTCATTTTTCTATTGTGTATTCGGTTTCAGTAGGGCGCGGAAACAAAAGACAAAGGAATAAAAATCGCCTTTAAATGGGTCGTCAGATCACAGAAAAGTAGTAATATCTATAGGTGAACGATATGAATACTCTGTCATAAGTAAAAACGGATTACCTTAAACAACGACGCTGTAACTTTGGAAGAACGAAGTGGTAAGTAAAATTAAGACTTAATTGTATACCTAGTAACGCTAGAATATCATAACTGGTAAGTAGGGACCAATATTGCCAGTAAAATAATACATTTCTTGAGTATTCCAGGGTTTTAAATGGGGGAAGGATGGGGATTCTCTTCAAGAATGCAAGATCTATTAAAGACTATCTAAAGACTTTCTTGAGTGTTGCTTGAGGTTATAAAAAATATTTACGTATGTAAGTAATTAATTTGACACAAGAACGGGATGCCATACGGGATGCCGGCAGCTCGTAAATAATGGAAATTACATTAAAGAATGCTCGACAGCTTTGACATAAGTCTGAGCGATCCCAATAAAATTAACACTCAATTATGATAGAAAACTTATGTCAGTCCGAGTATCAAAACGTATAACAATAACTGTTTAACTAACAGGTATAACGAACATGGTGTCGAAAGCACATGTGTTGAGAACAATTTGATAGTTTGAACGCAGTGCGAAAAGCGCCGGCTATGTAGCTGTGCTATTAGTATACATACTATATATGTAATAGGTTAACCGGCGGCCTGCCCGCCGCAGAGCGTTTGAATACCTCGTGCCTGCGGTTCGAAATTGATAAAAGCTGAATTACGGGAAAAATTCGGGTTTGCGGGCACGTAAAACGTTCAAAACATTTTCAGTACTATTAGTTGCCGTGGTTTTGAGAGTATCGTCAAAGCCTTTTCCCAGGTGCCTTTGAGGAAATAAGCATTTGATAACACATCATTTCTTTTTGATTGATGAAAATAAGAACACCCAACAAAATTGCACAACTTATTCAATGAGTTCACACTCTTAAAGCAAGTGGACTGTACACTTCCAAGATTAGCGCTGATCGTGTGTCTAACAAAAGAGATTTGAAATGTCTTAGTGATAATTTTTATGATTAATACAGTATTAGATATTGTGCAAAAAAAATCTAGCATAATGCTGTAAAGTCTAAGAGACGTTTTACCGTTGGTGATAATACAAAGCAAAGATTTAGATATCAATATTAGAATATCATGTTATTTTAAGATATAAGTAAAGACGATTATAATGATTTGGCTACCGCTCTTAAAATGTTGTGGTATTTTAACATGGAAATAAGAGCTAGTTAATCCAATTAAGTAGCAATGCAGTTATAACTGAATAGTATACGCTTTTGTCTTTTAGTCTCAGAGGATTTTACCGGTAAATTGAAGCTACTGTTTGTCGATTACGTTATGAGTTCCGGTACGAGGCAACAATATTGCGTTATTTCAGAAAAAAAGTAGGGAGTCTTATAAAGAGTAAACTGAACATTTTAAGGTTTGCAAACGCTTGATAGCCGGAAATAATCTCAGCATGGTTGAACAATACTGTGCTATTTCCAAGCAACAGTAAGGGGGACCAATTAAAATACCAGCACAGAACAATAGGAGTATTTCGTGTTCACTTCGCAGAGGATTACACTTGTGAATTGATGCTATTCATCGTTAAATAAAGGCATTGTATAGATTCAATATGAAAAATTGTTATTAATTGTACGATCTTTTCATTAACTGCCTTAAAATGATGAAAGTTATTCTTTTAAATTCATTCGATGGTGCTGTTTATGATGATTTATTCTTACTTTTTTTTAATAGCTTTGATTTTACTATAACGCCAAAATATATGAATATATTTCATCTTGTCTACATCTTATCATTCATCCTTATTAATAAATTGTGCTGCATTGTGCTCTAACCTAGTTAACAACATAACTCATGACGTCATTGTATCTAATGAATGTACAAGATTATTTTTTCTGCTTTAAACATTCTAAATCTTTTTTAAGTAGAAACTTTATAAGTTTATATTATTGAATTGAATATCTCAAATTGTTTCTGACGGCCGTGCCGCGCCGGTCGATCAGTAAACAACGTATCGGAATTCCTTTCATTAAATGGCGTTCCTTGAACAATTGTTCCCTTTCAGTAACCTTATTCAAGTGTAAATAAGATGGTTTGCCTCTTTTCAATGAACAATGTTCTTTTGTTATAAATTATGTATAAAAATGTGCAGGTTTCCAGAAAATATAATTAATGAAATGTTCAATTGTCTCGCACAAGTACAGTATACGAGTACATGTGTATGTACTTTTAGAGAAAATGCTTTTCATACTTAAACACAAAAAAAAAAATTATCGTAGTCTATCATGTTGTTCGTAATATAATTAACTGAGCCATACATTAAACTGAGAGCTCAAATTTGGAACATAGATCTTACCTTAATTTCTAAAAGTTTGTTCTTAATTTAGATGTTAAATTTTTTAAAATGTGGTTGTTCTTCAAGAGTTTTAGGGTCCAGATGAAGTACCCTGACGTATTAATCTTTATATTATATCTGCAAATAACTTTCATTTTTATTGATTAATTTATAAACATTTTTGGTATTGTATTATGTAATTGTAACGTAAATTAGTGTCAGTTAATTTAAGTGGTTATTTGTAATTTTATCAATTAACAAAAAGTTAAATAAATAAATAAGTATCGTAAGCGTTAGCACTCAATATCCGGATCTTATCGAGATCGTGTTCGTTAAAACACGGTTCGCATTCGATTGTGCCTTTTCAGAGAGCTCTTTCAGTTGCAAATAAAATGTTTTGCTTTTTTTCTTTGAATGCTCTTTTGTTACGTTTGATTTATTGAGACGTATTTAATATGTATGGCGTAAAATAAATACCAAAATGATTGAAACTGTGCTAATAATTCAATGTTACTTCAGATATGTTATCAAAGCCGTCAGTTATGTAGATATCTTGATCAATGTGTTAATATTGTTGTAGTCATATGAAGAAAATATGAAAAATAACTTTCCAAAAATAAATCCCATACCAATTACTTTTGCAGGAAATTGTTTTTGTAGTCAAGCGACGTGAATACATCTGCATAGAAAATAATTCGTTAGTTACGTTACGTTTACGTCTCAATATGGTGGTAAGTCTATTGCTGTACACTAGGTAGAAATCCAGATTCCGAACACTACTAAAATTGTAGTTTTAGAAGAATCCAATAGTACTCGACCCGCGATTTGAACCCAGGACCTCTCAATTGGCAGTTGTGTTTGCAATCAACACGACCAACGAGGCAGTATTTGATTTCTTGAGGAAATATACACTATAAAGTCGATCTAAATGTAACTTTAAGTAAAACATTATTGTTATTAATAACTGTTTAAAAATACGTATACCGTTTTCCTTTGTTATGTGCCTCTTATTTTCACTGCCGTCATATTTAATGTTTTATGACTCCGGAATATACCCGTACATTGGACATCAACACTCATTGACATATAAATGTGTTTTCAACCGATCATTTTCTATTAAATACTACTATGTACTATAGTTTCGTTATTTACCGAACTTAATATACCTATTAAATATATGATTAAAAATAACAAATTTTATAAGTATGTCGAAGGATTCTTGACGCCTATTTGTTATTACTAGCAACACAGTTTTGAAACTGATAATGCATTTGAGATTTCTCTAACAGTGTAATATGAAATAATTACATGAGGACTGTAGTACACGATTCCAAATCGTGTGAAATTCAACAATTTTGACAGTATTTACAACCTTGGTTTATGTTAATTATAAGCTTCATTGAAATTTAAAAACCAATTGCACTAATAAATCCCAACTTGCTTGATAAAGAGCAAACATGCCACAAAGAAACTATTGTTCGTGTGACTCTTATGGAACAGCATGTACGATTGTACAGGCCTATTAACAGCAGCGATTTTAATTGTAAAATTTGTTAGTGGGAACGCGTTGTGCGTAAGAGTAAAGATTTTGGCTGAAAGAGCTCATCACCTGGATTCATATTTTAAAGAAAGTTAAGTTCAATTTTAAGAGAATGTCTATTTTATGTCTCTCCCTGGCATACGGGCTATTGAAGCGCCGCGCTTGGACGGCACCCTTGCGTTCCATTAGAGATTCTAGAGACCTCTTGTCAGTGCAGAAAATAGCCAACAAGATGTGTCAGGGCGCTAAAAGTTCTACATAACCCGGTATCTCTTCCAGGTCACTAGGTACCTTTTAAAGGTTTCTCGAACGATACCAAAAGAAGTCGACATTTCTAGATACAAGTAAATAAACTTGAGATATAGTAAGTTACATGCATTAATGTAATATTAACTAACGCTTTCAAAATTATATGTATTGTGTGAAAAGGACGGCCCATAAAATTTATCTGTCTCTTAAAAATAAGTTTGTTTTAATTTCCCAAAGTCGACAGGAACGTTCCTATAACTTGTATTGTAAGTAATCATAAGTCTATCGGCCATACTGCCGCCCGTGACTTCCAATTTGCAGCTGTCCAAGGTCTGATTGCACGCTGATTTGTGTCTGGAATAGTTGACGTTGGTGTCTCCTGATTTCTGTAGTTATTTTACCCCACGCGACGGATACGATGCGACAAACTAGATTGTAATATACTTAAATTCCTTATGATTATTGTAAGTTAAACTATTAAATTATTTGACTATTGTGGTATTTTAAATTTACCTTCATTGTACGAAGCTCTTGAAGCACATAGGCAGATTGCATAGAGATGCCGTGTGAAATGCTGAACGTCATAATATTTTGGAATATTCAGTCATTTACAATAGTGCTGCACTTCGCATTTTCGCATTGTACCTGAATGCGTAATCTACAATGCTTATCTGAACCTGACCGTAGTACGACAATTGTTTATAAATCTTAAGTTCCCATGGTGAAATAAATGCAGTTATTTAGTTCTGGCTGTATTAAATTTCAAGTTCGGGTTCGAATCCCGGCACATGTATCTTTACAAAATGTGAGTTTTAAGATTAAATATCACTTTTTAAACGGTGAAGGAAATCATCCTGAGGAAACCACGATGCAAATGAAACTTTTTCTCGGGTTGTTCTCTCGAATGAGTGTTGTTTTCTCGGATTTATTGAGAATTTTCTGAAAATTATTCGATTTCGGGTTTTAATATTGCGTCTTTAATCTTAACTTAATACTTGATAAGGGAATTATAATAGTGGACAAGATATCTAACTATGAATGTTTATTTCACTCTGCATATTAAAGTACAGAATACATACATTCATGAATATAATCTTTTAGATGATATATGCATGTTAAAAACTTACAATAGCTATATAAATAAATTGAATGATCTAAAGAAACAATATTTATTTAAATCATTGAATTATTTTGAACTCCAATGGCGAGCGCCTTTCACATTACCCCCACTCCGCGGCCAGTCGGCATTACACAGCTGTAATGCGACATGCGACAGAGGAACTTGCAATTGCACTGGACCAGAGTGGCAAACTATGGCCTTAATCCTCTCTTTCTGACAGGAGACTCTTGTCCAGCAGTGAAACGATAAAAAGGGTCGGGAGTGGGAAGAGATACTGTACAACATATGGATAGTATTGCAAAGAGTATAGAGGGTCTGTATTATATAGAACACTAGATATGAGTAGTAGTCATCAGTGTCGTGACTTTGTCTGAAACATTAAATGACACCAATCGCTTGCTGCATAAACATCTTACGACATTTCCACTATTCGCTTTCACAGATTGTCCCTGCATCCATAATGCCCGATGCTCGTCTAAATATTGGTCCTAGTACTTATTGTTGTCTGTTGTGGAAATTGCTATGAAATGGAGAATTGGGTAATTATATTAAAACATAGATATATACTTCATATGTCCTTTTCTGATGGCCAATTATGATTTGACTGATGGGTTCGTCTATTATTGATTTCGTTCGTGTAATATTAGTTTTTCCAACTTGAAATTCCTAACAGTAGTTTGGAGTATTTTCTTGCAGCACTCTGATACCCTTACTACAATATACAAGGGAAAAACAGGCGTCATGTTCTGAAGCAGGACTTCGTATTGGTCCGAAATAAGTCAAGAGATTCCGAAAAAACATACGTGAGTTAAGCCATTACGTATATAATCATGTGTAATGTTATGTATTAATTATGTATTAAGAAACAGTGATTAATCTTCAAGACTGCCTCGTAGGTCCAGTGGTTGCGAGCACCACTGCCGGTCGGAAGGTCCTGGGTTCTTATCCCGAGTCGGCGACTATTAGATTTTTACAACTAGAATTGCAATTAAAAATTTCTAGTAGTAGCTCGGAGTCTGGATTTGTACCCGGTGTATGGCAATAGGGTCACCACCCATTCCTTAGTGGTACGTAAACGTAAATGGCGAAACGTGGGAGTGTACTGCAGTCCTCTGTCTACCTCTTCAGGGATTACAGGCGTGTGTTACTTTTTTTGTTACGATTTATTATGAATCTTTTATTGTTCAACTATTGGACACAGATTTTCTCAAATAATGGAAAACCTAATGCCACATTTTATGGCCTGACTGACTGCTTGTTACGGGATGTATGTCTTATGTCGTATGTCTTATATGAGTGTGAGCTGCTCGTGTGGGTTTCCTTAATAAGTTTTCCTTTACCGTTATAGAAACAGATATTAGTTTTTAATGTAACATATCGTATGCGATTACAGATCGTTGTGAAAACCGGTATGGAAGTGATATTATTTTCAGCAAAGCATCAGAATCACAGAGTCGATTGTTACACATTCTTCGAAAAAATACACCTGGCTTCACTCTACTCTGACCACTAATTGCAAGTTAAAAATTCAACGGTCTGCAGGTCCTTTTTAATTTTACCAGAGCATGGCCTAGACTCATCAAGTTGTTGGTGCAATCACAATCTTTATTATGTTTGTAAAACTTTATTAGTACATACGTTTTTTGTTCTGTTTTTTTTGTTAAATAAATTAAATCCCGGTACCGATCAGATATTGCATAGAGTGTAATAGCTTGTTACTGTAAAGCTTCATTAGTACTAAATAATGAGGCTCATAATTTACAGAACACATATTATCTGCACTGTGTAAAGTACATTATAATGCTAATTTCGTGATATATTACCACAGTAAATTTAGATTATTTTAATTGGTTTAAGCATGATTTTCGATTCCAACATTTCGTATGCGCAGTGCTTATAGACGCTAACAATCATACATGTCTCCTGATGTTAATGGTTTTAAACATGTCGGATCATAGTAACAGATCACAGATGGTACAAATCACAGACGTCACAGATCACAAATATCACAATTCACCGATCTCACAGTATTACAGATGCATTATGCGACAGTTACTAAGTAAGCATGTCTCGTGTCTTAGTGTATATCGGCACTGTCCTGGAAAACTATCTAACGCGTCACTTAGACGTTTGGAACTTTACGTTTATATCTAGCTAAGATTAGTATAAAATATATTTTTTATACTAATCTTAATTGATTAGTTTAACTAGTGAACCACTATTTTATTATAATGTAGCCTAATGTCTTACATCAATATATAATATATTACATTAATATACAGTTAATTACCTTGAAAATCTGTGCATGTATTTTTAAAGTAATGATAAGTTAAGGGTTTAGAATTAAAGCTACCACTCCGGACGTCCTGGGTACAAATACTTGACAAAGATGTATCTTTTAAGACTAAGTTTTAAGGTTAAAGCTGTAACGGTGAAGGAAAACATCGTGAGGAAATCAACATACCGTAGAATTTTCCATAGTAGTCCTTAAGGTGTGTACAGTCTACCAACCCGCACTAGGCCAGCGTGGCAGACTATAGCCTTAGCCCTTCATATTCTGAGGGACACCCGTATCCAATATTGACAAGTATATATTATATTGACAAGTATATATGATGTTGACAAGTATATATGATGTTGATAGGTATATACGAGTATGATGTTAACAAATATATATGATGTTGACAAGTATATATGATGTTGACAAGTATATATGATGTTAACAGGTATATATGATGTTAACAAATATATATGATGTTGACAAGTATATATGATGTTGACAAGTATACATGATGTTGACAAGTATATATGATGTTGACCATTATACATGATGTTGAAAAGTATATATGATGTTGACAAGTATACATGATGTTTGTAAGTATATATGACTTAGAAATTTTTTTCTAGTTACTGCTTCATTATGAATGTATGTGTAGATAAAAGCAGCCACATATGTATATATTTCGTTAATTGTGTGCGGATTGTTTGTTAGAAGAAGAAAGTTAAAGGTGAATTTGCTCTGCTTGTTAAGTTCGTAAATAGCTCGGAATTGATAAATTGAATCATTAATAGATAGTTCAAGACCTAGTTAATGCTTCATATATTTATGTTGCTAATGATCTAATACTTAGAACTAAACTTAGTTCAACTTAAAAAATGTACGTGTGCGCTTGAAGATATATTTTTAAGATTTTCTGTTTCCATCATTATCAACATTATCATTACTCTCTTACGAGTATTTTCCTCCTTTATGTATTCCAAGATAAGCCATGTCTGGTAAATCGGAAATCAAACCCGGCTCCTGACGTGTGTTAAACATGTTATGAATCTCGCAACAATCTTATTTTAAACACTTGGGGCGGAAGCGTCGGCAGATTTCCGATATAAAGTTCATAATCGACTGCGATTACATAGCCTTACGTACGTACAAGTAATATTCTTGTCGGGATACAGATATTGAACTTTTCCTGCCTATACCGTGATAATAGAGGGAAATATGTAATTTTATACGTCAATTTGATAAAAGCGAAGCTTACGTTAGGAAAATGAAAATGTTTGCTTTGATGCATAGATAAATATAAAATGAAGGTTAGGCAGTTCTTAGTGAATCAGACTCTTACCCAACTCGTTAATTAAGTTTTTAACTAAATATTTTAAACCTAACTGCAGTAAATGAAGAGCACTTTTCTTAGTGTTCGTAATTAACTCAGATTATAAAGAAAACACAGATAAGGGAATTAAATTGAATTACAGTTTTTTTTAATTTTTCATTTCATTTCCGTCTCTTCATTATTTAAAATGTTATAGGTTTTTGGTCGAGTTGGTTGCAAGCGCGCCTGCCGACCGGAGATCCTGGGTTCAAATCCCCGGTCGAGTACTATTGAGTTTTTCTAAAATTCGAATTTCTAGTAGTGGCTGGAGTCTGGATTAGTGCCCGATGTATGACAATAGATCCATAACCTATTCCATGTTGCGACGTAAACGTAACGGGTGAAACATAGGAGTCTACTGCACTTCTCTGCCTATCTCTTCGGGGATTACAGGCGTGGTGTTACGTTATTGGTTTTTGCTTTATTGCGCCTAGTTAATATGTCAGTATTAAGTAATGTTTACAGGAAAAAAATACAAACACATTAGCAGTCGCATAAGATATTAAAAAATATATATTATGTAAATGATTGAAGTGCTACGATGAACTCAATGGTCATACATGACTTTATTTATTTATCGATGCGGAAAAGGTAAAACAGGTAAAGTCATGAGCCGTTAGGAAATGTAATTGCGACCCAAAATCCTATATTGCAATTATTTAGCCCACCGGCAGTTAGCAAAAGTGGAAACGCATTCTTTTGGCACAAACGCACCCGTCTGTAAATTACAGTAAATGTTCCGCATTCACTGGTTTGTGATGGTTTTCATTTTCCCCGTAATTGGTTCTACAGTATCTTCAATAAGTTTATTTTTTTTTATGACAACAAGTGCAAATATTTCATTTTGACTGTATCTATGGTTTACACGACATTTATCTGTTGATTAATTTTAGAGTTAAAAACGTAACATTACGCCTAGAATCCTCGAAGATGTAGACAAAGGACTATAGTACAGTACCACGTTTCACCAGATAAGTTTACGTCTCACAATGGAGTAGGTGGTGAGTCTATTGCCACACCAGGCCAAAACCCAGACTCCGAGCCACTACTAGAAATCTTAACAAGAAATTCTAGTTGGAATATTCCAAAATAGTATCCGACCCGGCATTATAGAGTATAATTTATAGAGTTCTCTTTATTAAACATTAATTTTTGTTCTTAAGTCTCAAACCTTATGGTATTGTTTCATTCCTTTATGTTGTACAAGTGGCATGTAGGCTTGCAGTCTACGCAGCGCAATGTCATTGTTCATCAATAATATTAAATATTTAATAAAACTTTTTACTTGAGATCGATTGAAAATTACATGTCTACACTGTAGCAACATTTGAAGGTGTAATTAGCATTCCCCTCGTATGGTCACCGTCTTCTCGTGGTGATAGAGAAAGTGATCAGTAAGTTATAGAGTGAGCAATATGTTTATAAATTTTAATCTAATGAAGTCTAGTGTAGTGTGAAGTTTTTATGTATGGATATTAATTAAAGTATACTGTTTCTAAACATATCTACACGCTGTTTAACATTAAGGTTTTCATCTATAATTATTCCTCTGAGTTCACTAAATAAATCTGCTTTATAAACGAAGTTAAATTAATGAACTGTAATGATTTTGTCCTCGCTATACGCGTTTTGCTGGCTTTTTAGATATGTTATTGTACATTGTCTCAGCAGAATTCATTGTAATTAGGTAACACATTTATTCGCCAAATTAATTTCCCCTTGGAGAGCATCGTAGACTGATTTACAGAAGTTTGCTGAAAATAGGGTAAGACGGAGACGGAGAACTTTCCGATAATTTAGATACGGCAGGTAAAATAAACATGGGTCTGTAAATTTTTATTTAGTCTATTGTACTTTTCTTGTGTACAAAATGTCCTTCAGACATTTATGTTGCAGATGTTGATATAAAAGGTAACATACGATACTCGGAATTATGTATTTCTCTTAATGATGATGTGTATCTATGTCGTTAGTCTGCCTCGTTGGTTGAGTGGTTGCAAGTTCGACTGCTGAGCGGTGTTGGGTTCCGTTCCCTGATCGGGTACTGTTGGGGTTTGCTAACTTGAAATTCCAAGTATAATTCGGTGTATGGCAATAGGCTCACGACCTAGTCCATGATGAACCGCACAGCATCACGTGTGCATGTGCTGTACTCTTCTGCCTACCTATTCGGTGATTCTGTGATCTATTGAACAAAATACTTCTAGTTCATTTCATTGTGTTTGATTTAATTCCGTTGCAAAACCAATTTGCAGCAAATTTTCAGTTGAACATTATTTTAGTTGTTTTTGCTGCGTTCGGGCTATTTTGATTAACATGATATTTGGGTTATTAATGAAATTCATAGGTAACTTTTAATTGATAAATGTATATAGACGGACGGTAACGGTCACCTGTGTCTGCCGACTGCCAGTTTAATACTCTCTTCATTTAAATAACTCATTTCAGATTCTATATTTTTACATGCATTTCTATTACATTTTCCGTCTGAATTCTTTTATGTTCAACGTGTTGACCGAAACACGTACAAAATATACTTGCACGTATGAGATGTGATGATTCAGTAATAACGTTATTTAAAAAAAGTTGTTGCTGTTGATAGCTGCGCATATGTTTTATATACAAAGAGTGGTGTAACAAACGAGCAGCCACCGGTCGCAAGTGATTGCTACTATGATTGGATGTATACAACCAAGCTCGAATAGATTCGTGGGAGGATTATTAATATCAGGTCAGTTACTTCTGGGTATTTGTATGTGGATTTCGGTAACAGGGTTGCATGAATAGAACTGTAAGGATACATCAGTCTAGTCAGTCAAAGTTAGTCTAAAGTAGTATGTATTCTATTCGAAGTTGGTTGCAGATGCGTGGTTATTTCTAAGGATTGTGATTAACGATTCGTATATTCATACTTGCATAAGAGATAGAAAAAATATAGCCGAGAAACTTTCCCAAATGAAGCGTATCCGAATTCATTAAATACGTTTTATCGTGATAATTTTATGTAGAATCGAATATTAGCGAATACCAAGCAAGCTGTTCATTAAAATTGTATTCAGGGCACAAAAAATAATTTCTTGTCATCAAATGCGAAAATAACTCTTTTAATTAAAAGGTCATTAACTAATGATAAAAAAAATCGTTTGTTTTGCATTTTAGGGTTAAAAGTAACGTAAAATTATCATTACTTTAACAACTTGCTATTTTTAGAAGTGATGACATGTATTTTTTATTTGATTAAAATAATATAATACGTGTTAATAGAAAGCTAATATAAGAAAAATACATCGTATGCAAATATAAAATTAGTTTTGTACACGCCTTCAGTGACTCGTCGGATGTAATTGCTGAGATGAAATGGCTTTTCACTGAGTAACCTGCCTGAGCAAAGTTCACGCGTTCTAATTAGAGCTCGTTTAAAATCTTGTTAATGAGTTAGTGCTTAATAAATTAACCACGGCATAGGTCCCGATTAAGTTCTCTTTGCTTAGTAATTAGTACAGTAAATAAATTTGTTGAAAGAGGGCATTATTAGTGAATTTCAGAAAGAGTTTCATTTTATTTTTCATCAGATTTTATAAAACAAATATTTCGTTTAAGTTCGTTTGCGAGAAGTCCTTAACATCTTCGTTACTATGTTAAAAATATTGATTCTATTGTGCTGTTTTTTATCGCACTAAATTGGTATAACTAAATAGTCTCACCATGAAAAAATTTTTTTGGACCTAAGACTTTTTAATAACTAATAAGACTACTTTTGTACTTACAATATGATTTCCCACGTGCGTATTTTCTATATACTTTTATTATGTAGGAACGGTCGGCCATAACAACCGATTCCAGCGTTTTGATTCATTAGAAAACTTTTAATTGATCATTATTAAGGGCTCTAAAATAACAATGGAAGTGTCTGATTTATTAACTGAAGGTAGAATTTCTCGTTAGTTTGATATTTAATAACATAAAGTTGGTTGTGTGAAATAAAATGATATCTTCGCCTCGTTTCTCGTCAGAAGAGCGTAGTACACTCGCACGTTTCATCAGTTACCTTTTATGTCCTACCATGTAAAAGGGGATGAGTCTATTGCCATACACCGAACACAAATCCAGAATCCGAGTCACTGTTAGAAGTTTCTACTAGAAAATCTAAGTTAGAAAAATTCAATAGTACCGGACCCAAGACTTGAAACCAGGACTTCTCGATCGGCAGTCGCGCTTGCAACCAACATGACCAACAGGGCAGTTTTAATTATCAGAACTAATTATTGTCTGCGCTATAAAAAATATTACCACCGATTACGATACCAAACGGTTTTTAATAAGAGTTGGTCTTCGAAAATATACCTAATAATAGACCTCCGTTGCATTAAGTCGACATGTCGCTCGTCCTAATATAATATAAATTTAAGCCATTCTTAAATGCAAATTAATAAAACTTTTAAATTTAAAATAACTTTTGCATATGCAATTATTTGGCCCCGTGGCGGTACACAAAAGCGGATGAGCATTTATTTTAGCACAATTGTGCTTGCATGAATATTGTGAAACATGTTTCGTTTACTGATTTGTGGTGGTTTTTACTTTTACCGCATTGAATATTATACGGGTAAATTATTTGGTAAAACTTTTTGGAACTGGAATATTATTTTGGTTATTTTGCCACTACCCACAACTTGTGCTGACTAACGAATTAAACGTGGATTTTAATGATATTCAGGGTTAATCATGTTATATTATGCTGCGTTCTCTCCTTATGGTATAGAAGCAAAATATGGAGTTTTAGGCTTTTTATATTGACAGACATTAGGAACAGATTGATTCATTGTTACACGTGAAAATAAAGTAGGATCACCTCATATATTCAAGTATTTGGCTGTTATACTTCTCCACATTTCTTTAAGTGGAGAACACCACAGTGGCATTTATAGACGCTATGTTTAAGTTATAATGTTTGCTGCAATTAGGAGTTGTGTTAGTTCTATTGGTAAAAAACTTAATCAGTGCTATCTATATTTTATAATAAATTTGGAACTTTTCTGAATAGTGAAACATATCTAGTATGAGTACAAAAACGTAACAGTAAATGTTGGGACAAAGTGAACTAATTTGATGTGTTCGTATTTACTTGATGTATCGAATAGCATATTTTGTTTGTTAAAAAGTTAAATATTGAAGGCAACCGCATTCACGCTTAGACACAAAAACATTACGTTTTCATTATACATCTGAAAATAACAGCAGGATAACGTAACATCACGCCTGCAATCTCCAAGCAGATAGGCAGATGAGTATAGTACACTCCCACGTTTCACCAGTTACGTTTGCATCCTACTATGGAATACGTGGTGAGCGTGTTGCCATACCGGGCACAAATCCAGAGTCCGAGCCACTACTGGAAATTTCAAGTTAGAGAAATCAAATAGTACCCGATCCGGGATTAGAACGCAAGCGCAACTGCCTATCGACATGCTCCTGCGTTCTAATCCC
>DVOY01000069.1:0-15795 GCA_018237585.1 Apyrrothrix maculosa | reverse complement strand
CGATAATTTTTAATATTAATATATCTTATATCAATGATACTGACGGTAAAATTATTTTTCTACATCAAGTTTTACTTTTCCTTTCTAAATGGATATTTCTATGCGATAGAAAGACACTGAAACAAGCCCAGCTGTTCGTAAAACCTTCACAACGGTTACCTAAGGATATAAGACAACTCCAATGGAAAAAAGTGCATCGAGTTTGCAATTAGCAGCACACTACAGCACAGAACAGCGAATTAAAGCCGAAGCACGGTGCGCTTTGGGAAGTCATACAGTTGTCTTATCAAGAAGGAGTCACGAACATGTACGGAACGTGTTGGATTGACATCAGATCCGGTCAGCGATTGCGCCTCAGTGCGTCACATTGGAATAATGATTGCTGTACAATACAATAACGACATCGGCCAGAACGAGAGGGTTGCGTTACTTCGAGGAAGGGTAGTAGTAGAGCACGGCGCAGCCCGGCAGCTGCCAGCGCGACGCGTGCAGCTCGATGAGCTGCAGCAGCGTGCGGCGGATGGAGGGCGCGGCCGCCGTGTTGATGAAGGCGTCGCGCACGGCCGTCAGCAGCCGCTCCAGGTCGCCCGGCAGCTGCGTCTCCAGGTCACGCCCGATGTACGTCAGCACGAAGAACAGGTTCTCCGTCTGTAATGTTACATTTATAAACAATTATTGTGAGCTAGTTTTACATGGAGATATTGTAGCTCGTGAAAAATATTACGAGTATGTATGTATTCAATATGAGTTACATGAAGTATGATGATGAGGCAAGTGAAATTATCGCACCGGCAGGAGTCGCAGCATTGTACTCACGTCGCTGGCGGAGGGCACGGGCTGGCGAATACAGTCCTCGCAGCACTTGCAGATGAGCGCGAGCAGCACGTGTCCGGGCTGCGCGCTGGCGCCGCGGCGCTGGATGGCGCGCCGCCGCAGCTGGCAGTACATCTCCAGCAGGAAGGACAGGAACGCCATCAGCCGCGGGCGCCCACCACCCACCAGCGTGCCCAGCAACTGTCGTCACGCGACTCAATCGGTTAACGATACCGATGATACACTCATAGAAATACTACTAAAATGGCAGCGATACAAGTGTGTGTGTATGTGTGTGTGTGTGTGTAGTACCTTGTCGCGGTCGTGGTACCACTGCTGGCACGTGTTGAGCAGCGACTCGAGGAAGGTCTCGGTCTGCTCGCGCTCCACGACGGCGATGCAGCGGCGCGCGGCCGGCAGCGCGTAGCGCGGCGACTCCACGGCGCGCGACACCAGGTGCCCCACGGCGTCCATCAGCGTGCGCGCGCACACCGCGTTCGGATCTGTGCCGCGCACGTACACGATCTCAAATACTATTAATGAAGCATTGCTTACCAATTGTATGCCAGTTTGCTCAAACTCTTGTCGGTATAAGAATTCAGTTAATTTCGGTAGCTACTGTGGCTTTACAGCGGAATATATTACGGAGTAGGAATCGGCAGCAATCGCATCTCGCGGAAAAAGATTCATTCCTTTAATTAATTTTTATGCCTGAAATTATATTTTTTTATATGATCAACAGACTTTACGTACACTTTAATGTCATCAAAATATGACATTTAGTAAGAAAAAATGGCAAATTTCCGTATCCGCAAAAATTGAAATATCGTGCTGTAGGAGGCAAAGAAAAATTGAAATGGGTAATGACATAAAACTAAACAATGAAGCGACAAAATTATGAAATACGATGAAAATAGAATCAATGAAGTAATGCCTCAATACTAGTGTAATACACGAAACGACAGCAGCTGTTTTGGCAAATTACCAACTCCAGCAACCCATTCACATTTTTCGCACGCAAACGTAAACCTTGCAGACTCCAAGATCATGCAACTACAAATATTACAGAACAAAAATTTATATCTATAAATATAGTAAAACAAAATGCAGACATTCTCACGACTGAATGCATATTACAAACAAAAGTTACCCGAAGTATAGTAACAAAGCTTAGTGACGGTAGAATGAAACGCAGATTATTACAGTCCTGATCCTCCGCGATTCCAAAAATATGATTGTATTTGTCCAGTGGAGAATGACCTCGTGCACAAAATGCGCACTTTCGAATGATTACAGAACGCGCTGAGTTTTGGCAGAAGTTCTTAAAATACTTTAAATAGCTGTTATTATACGCTAATTTCTAGACTCGACAACCAAGTAAGTGTACATAACTTGACCTGACTTTTTGTAGAAGAAAATGTGAATTAAATGAAATCAACAATCAAAACGTAAGAATATGATTGCTGGCCCTTTTGACTGCAGGAAAGTTAGGTACCGGAATAATAAGAGTAGCTCTGAAGAATGGTGGACTTTTCTGTTTATAACGGATTTATGTTTAAGGATGGAACCCATTGCTCCTATAATACGCAGCCTTGCCGCGCCCAAAACTACATCCAAAATCGAAATGAATCATGCAGGTGGCAAACCTTCGAGAGCCTTGTCGATGCACTCCTGGATGTCGGGCGGGAAGCTGCCGAGGTCGCCCGCGTCGGCGGCCAGGCCGAGCGCCGCCATGCCGCACGCGAGCGCGTCGGCCGACGTCAGCGACTTGGAGCGCTTGAGGCCCGGCGTGAACGACTGCGGCCGCACGCTCTTGCCGTTGCCGTTCGTGAGCGACGACGGCGGCGACTTCTTCTTCTCGGCAATCACCTGTTGCGGCTGCAGCTTGAAGTGCACTCGCGGGCCCGCCTGCAATTACACCAACATCGTACAAATAAGCCAGATGACCTACGTTCGAGTACAGTCCTATAGACGACGCGCAATATACAATTGACATCTACCTTTTGACATATGCTTTTTGTAACGTAAATAAAGGGAATTGTACATTTCTCTGCGCTTTCCTTTCGTGTGTAATAGGTGTGTGTATGTTCGCTGCAAGTACGTGATCGTTAATTGCTTCCTGTTTAGGAAATTCATCTAAAAAATCTTACCACGTGCACTTCATGTTTATTATATAGATGTAAATATAAATAAGACAACGTACATAACAATAGCGTTGATGTCAAATGATTAATTGCTTTTGAATACAGGTAACTTTATAAAATCGACCCAGAACACAAATTGTAACAAAGGATTCGGGCTAAATAGACCATGACGGCATTCCAAACCTAGTCGTTAAAATGCATTGTATGCCTAAGATTCGTCGAGGACAACTGACACTTAGTGACAACATCGTCTAATCACATTTAATACTACTTGCATACATATTTGTGTACAATGCGTTAGTAACTTGATAATAGAGCTCTTCATAACTCAAGCTATACAAGTCTGCTTTATTTGGTCAGCGTCATAACCTCAAAATCTCATGCTGAGACTGTTGTACATTAGTGTGGATAAGTGCATTTTCTTGAAGAGACATTTTTGGTACAAGTCCATTTTAATAGTGTAGCAATTAGTTAGGGTATACAATTAAAAGGAGGTGTGTGATTACCGAGGCGTGCGGCACGTTGCCGCTGGAGGCGCTGCCGAGCAGCGTGTGCGGCGGCACCACGGGCCGGTAGTGCGGCGGCACGTGCGCGTGCAGCACGGCCGAGCGCGAGTGCTGCAGCCCCACGCTCGCGTACCCCACGCCCATCGCCGACCTGCAGCACGCAACGGACGGTGCGGTTCTTAACGTTGTACCCGTTGAAGCACTACTCTAATTGTACACGTGTGAAAAGTTTGGAGCACTGTTCCTTTATCCACAAATCGAAAGCTGTTCGAGGCAACTATGATAAGGTATCTCAACTAGGCATCGCCAAATGATACCTATAACCTTGTCGCTCTCCCCCGCCGTCCTTATAGTTCTGCTGCACAACATTAGATAAAGAAGATAACTTTGTAATATTGTTATAGTAAATAATCTCTACGCCAAATTTACTCTTTGACAACACGGTGCATTATAAATGTATATAAATTTAATCATTGTATTGTGATTATGCTATTTTTATCATCTGGTGTATTTGTTCAAGAGACAACGACAAACGGTTGGTGAATAAAAACAAACTTTTATACACATAAATTATAGTATTAAATTTATTATAATTGTCCAATTTTTACTTTAGTACAGCATGTTCTTCCAGATGTAAGCGCAAAAGGCAAAAGCTTACATGAAAAAAAAGGTAACATCACGTCTGTAATCCCCGAAGAGGTAGGCAGAGTGGTACACTCCCACCTTTTACAAGTTACGTTTACGTCCCAATATGAAATGGGTGGTGAGTCTATTGCCAGCCATACACCGGGCACAAATTCTGACTCCGGGCCACTACTAGAAATTCTGATTTTAGAAATATCCATTAGTATTCGACCCGGGATTTGAACCCAGGACCTCGCAATCGGCAGTCAATTCTTCATTTCTGTACATGAAAAATATGTGAAGTAAACCAAGTTAAATGACCGAACGATTCATATTTAGATGGATGTCGATAATCTATGCACAAAGTATAATAACTATTACATCAGCGCCGGCAGCCGGCTAATTATCATCCATTGGGCGATGTTGCCAATTTGTTCACACGTACAATGGACGCCACAACCATTGTGTAGAGCTGCACTCCATATAAAACAATATTAATACTAATGTAGAGGCATCGGTTTTAGAATATGCTCAAATGAATAACAAAATTTTGAAATAGACAAAACGTAAAATATAATTATAGTTGCTTAAGGAATCTGTAACTTTGCTTGAAACCAATTTTATAGGCGTGGTATAATACCTAGTTCATTAATGAATCTGAATAAATAAAATGAATAATATAAATCGGCGAGTGCGCATGAAGAGCGAAAACCGTAAGACAAGCACATCAGTTAAGGCATCCGAAAGGAAAGAGATACTTGGCACCCGCGTTTTGCGTACCTCTTAAGGGGCCAATTTATAATAAAAATAAATCGTAGTCAGACTGTCGGTCACAACTTTTATTATTATTGCACAAATGCGATGTTTTCAAACGCATTGTATCTAATTAACAGCGTCATGCATTTTGATTCCGATGTATACCCATTGACACTGGCACCTACACATAAATATAAAAGTCAATTGTCAGCGTTTAATGGCGGTAGAACGAGCGGGCGCGCGCGCAGAAATAGAGCAAACAATAACAATACACGGCTCGCCGGTCGAATGCACAACGCGCACAACACACATTGAAACCAGATATGGTCATCGGATCCTGCGCGAGGCACGCCTCGGACGCGATATACGCAAATCATTACTTACGTACCACCTCTACCATGCACGTCGCGTGGGCACTTCCGAAGCGTTTCCATTTCGGCGATGATGAAAAGTTACGTGCGCTCGTTGAATAATTTTGTCTTTAAAAGAATCCACACGCCCGTGTAACGCGGTGACTAAATGTGACCATTCGTCATATCTATTGGCTCATATATGTGTACTTATATAATTATCCTTCTCAATCTATAGTGACTCTTTATATCGACATGTCGAATAACAAAAAATTGTGTTAAAATGTGCAAAAAATCAATGTGTTAGCATAAACAATGTCTCGTGATATAACAATCGCAAGTCTATACCTCGGCAAATGCAAATGGTACTACGAACGCAAACATACATAGACTCATATAATGTCACACATACTGTTCTTTATGCTGAAGGAAAGGAACGACAATCTGAGGCACTGGAAACTTTTCATCTCTTTGTCCGTACATCAGCGTGATTGCCCATTTCGCTCTGTCGCTAGACTACAACTGTATATCATCCCACATACCATACCTACTTACACTCCCGTTCAAATGTGATTAATAGAACAGCATCTATTTGGTTTGATACATTAATCGATTGGAACTTCTAAATAACATACATACATATTCATACTCATACTTCAGACTCATGGACGTATGAGCTGATATATATACATATATACTGCTCTCCCTTTGCCTAGGTACTCTACAAGCGATATAAAGAGATAGAATCAAATTAACTGATCCAATGCCTTCTAGTGTTTATAAATACACGTGCTACTGCGTATACAACTCATAGGGTATTCTATTTCAATGACTTCGATAGCTGTAATTATTAAATTACGGCTACAGCTTCCATACTGGCCGCTCATATTTTATATATTCGTAGATCTATTGCATTAAATGGAAATAAGACTGTAATACTGTTAGGTATATCCCATGTATTTACAGATAGCCCACTTGTATGGATGTCCATTCTGTTCTCGAATTCGTATCCTACCACGCGCACATTTGAATACTCGAATACTTGAATATACTTCACATATTATAAAATGTGATGTCACTTTGTACAACGGTAGAGGCAAACATCGTAAGGAAACCTGTACACCTTAGTTGTCACACGCCAATAATGCTTTCTAAGGTATGAGAAGTTTGCAAAATAGGGCTAGTCCAGCGTGGCAGACTAGATTCTTAGTTACACCGTCTTGCTACGATAGAGGAACCGTGTCGAAGAGAGGAACTGCCAAAGTTCATGGTATTCATGACAAAACGATATTAACGGAAATCCACAACAAAAAAATATAAAGCGATCAGGAGATCGTCATTGTCCATGTCCAGGACCATGACGTATCTGGCTTGTACCTGCTTTGATACATGATTGGATGATTGATTGATGGTTTGTTTATTTGTTTGTTTGATGCATTGATTCACGGTAGCAGAAAAATTTTAAAGGCACGCGCACCACGCATCAGTACAAGCAACTGACAGTTATTTCAGGAAGTACTTAATTAGTGAAGGAGGTATAAAAATGAACCCTTTCTGCATCATACTCTTACCTACCTACCATAAACGTGGGGCACTATCAAACCTATTAGGTTTGGCGGCTGCTAATGGAATAATTTAGGTGTAGTGCGCTCGAAGAGAACGCACGCCGCGACAAACATTGAGAGCAAACAGTGCGTCCTGTTGGAGCGACAGTTGATTATGTTGTTAGCGGCTAATCGTACCCTTGCGTTGTTATATCCTTAAATAAAGTATTATCTACTGAAATGGTAAACGCAATATTAAATTATGTATATGAAGTACGCATAGAGTAGTTTAAACTTAACAATAAAAATTGCGTGTATATGATGTATTGCACATAGAATACAATTTTACTATGATCTAGTTCCAGCTATACTGTGAACTTGCGGTTTGATAGCACAATGTAATTTTGTATGTAAATGCTATATTGAAACTGGTGATGTTGACATAAAAACTAAATGACAAGAAGCAGTATCAAAATATTTTTTACTACCTTATATGCCCTGTACCAAGTGTAAACTAAAACAGTGAGCGAATAGAAAACATTCATATCTTGGCAATGTCAAATAACTGTCAAACAAACAAAGCTCAAACAACATTGTTTCAGGAAATATATATTTTTTTATATACGGTATGTCCGATTCATGAGTGAGGCCGGCTGCCAAAGAGAAGTGCGTCAGTACTCGGCCGAGGTTCGAGCGAAAATAAAAACTCCAGCTGCGCGAGTAAACATTGCAGAACCGTTGGGAGTTACTTGCTGCGTGGAGACTACATTGAAACGCACATTTAAATCTAAACACATTTTATACATCTAAATTACTGATCAACGAAATCATAAAGTCAAATTGGTCAATAAGAAATTGTAGGTATTACATTGTAAAGGCACAGGGTGTTATTGACAAAGTGAATAAAGTTAGAACTTTAAATCGATAATGAGATAAGATTGAGAGAAAAAGAATGCAAGGAACATATAGCTTAAGATATTTCTAAATGTGGTGGAATTATTGCCTAAGGTTCTTTTGCAATCGAATCACTACTTTACCAATTCCTATGGGTTGCAGTTTGAAGGATGCATTAGTCAAATACACAGTTTGCAGATATTAAAAAAATTAACATTGACTATGGTAAATAATGTCAGTTTTTCTTCTAAAAAAGCTCCCTACAAAAAAGTGATCTGAAAGAGGTCGCTCTATTAACGAAAAGATCGCCTATGTTTTTACCCTTATTTATGGTGCTTAATAAAAAAAAACGTAAATCACCACTACAATCCCCGAAGGGGTAGGCAGAGGAGTGTAATACACTCCCACATGGTGCTTATTATATGTGTATTTTTGTTATGTGCCATAAAAGAAAGGTTGCCAGTCAAGGCTTAAATTAGTTAACCTACACACCTACTGTTATTGCCACTATACCAAAAATTTAATATTAAATTATATTATTAAATTATTTTATATTAAATTTATATATTGTATACACATTCGGTATACGTTTTTTCGGAGACGTCCTTGCACACATACTTAATACCTTAACCCTTTGAACGCCGTGGCAGTCATATGTTCTGTGCGGTCTATAGCAGAGTTCATAGTGGAGCTTATTTTTTAGGTTTGTATTTATGTAATTTTGTTTTTTTTTAAGACAAACGTAATACCTATTCGATTATGGATCAGTACCTTAATACAAATGGATAAGTTATCAGCAAAGACAATTCGTTTTAAGAAATTCATTTGTTAATCAAAGACAAAGTCTAAAGAATAATCAATCTTACGAATATGCTCTCTCAGATTACACTGAGCCGCTGTGGGCGGAAGCTCAGTATCATTACAAAAGTGTTTAGCTAACAACACCACTGCGAAAGGCTGCAGACAGATACTGGACGCGGTAGAACAATAACAGAGCCCGAAGGCACGCATCAGAGGAGGCCCATGTCTAGTAGTTAACTGAGATTGCTGATAACTATATAAGAGTTAATAGTATTGTCTAACACCAAAATTTATTGCGACAAACGTACGTACGTAACATCGCACCTGTAATCCCCGAAGGGGTAGGCAGAAGAGTGCAGTACACTCCCACGTTTCAACAGTTAAACCAGTTAAAAAGTTAAGTTTGCGACAAACGTACCTTCAATAAATATTTGATATTTAACACAATAATAGAATCAAAATTTCCTTGTCTTACCTACAGATAAATACGATTCAGAATCTCCAAAAATCTTCATAATTATTGTCTCTCTATCTAGTCTTTAACATTTATTTTGATAATATTAATAAAAATAAATATGATTTCTTAAATTACATCCGGACATTATTTACGCGTGTCTAACCGCAAAAGTCCTAACTTTAAATGTCCAGTGAATGGAATTTGAAATATATCGCATGCCATAGCGCAGTAGAAGCAACTGCATAATAGCATACTATGCATTATTCAGCGTGGAAAAGGATAGACGTGTATTTACGAGCATCCACTTGAGCGAGTGTTCGCTAAATACATCTGAAGTACTAACGGAGTCTTGTGGGTGAGTTATACGGATAGGTTAGTTGGTTTAGTTGACCTCAAACTCAACGCACAATTGTTCTGTTTCCAATCGGACCAGTAACATCGCCATTTCAGACTTTGCAGACACAATGCACGGTGTCAGATACTCGATCAAAGCCAGCAACGAAATAACGAATCACGTTGTAAATCTTCTATAACAATAAAGTTGTACTAAAAATCACATTGGTATCTAATATGACACATTTGAAAGTTTGGTTTATAGTTTTTTAAAGATAGATAAAATATTCATTTTAATTTGACGTAGACATTTGCATAATAATTAAATAATAATAGTTAAAATAACGATAATATCACCAGGATAATTCATAAACGACTATCTGATTTAGGCAAACTAGATAGAGCCTGTGTTGTAATATTCAGACAGGCGATGGCTGCGGGTATGTATGTATATGAAGGGAAAGACTGGAATTTCCTGCGGGCATCTATTTTTCCTGATTTGTACAACCTGGAATTTTTCAAGACAAGAGTGTATAGGCACTTTCTAGGCAAGCGTGCGACATCCTAGGCTGCATCTAGGTTTCCATCAGGTGGGATAGCAGTCATACCCGAGCCTATTCCTAAATAACAAAAAATTACGCCCAAAGACGCGACAATGACTTGTGCTCGTCACAAATATACGGTCTGGGTGGAAGTCAAACCCGCAACCCTCGGCTTGGCAGTAAGTTTCATTAACCATAGGGCCACCCGGTTCATAAGTATTCTAACATCAGATGTAAGCTCAGACACAAACAAATCGGCGACACAGTAGCACTCAGTGCGCGCTAGTATGATTCAGAGCAGACGATGAGAAGACACAACACGTCTCGTTACATGTTCTATTCAGATCGCAATGCCAATTGCCGGATGCCGACAAGTACCAGTACGTGCAAGGGCAGACGGCTCCAGATGACCTATAAGTATTCGTTAACCATTTATTGGACGCTATAAAAATTCACTTTACATTGTACTACTACATAGCACACCTGTACGATTTTGATTTCAGCTTAAATTTCATCTGTTTTATTCAGTAACCTTAGATTTAAATGGTCCAACAGTATCGATGTCCGTGGCTTCGATGTGGTTCCAAATGTCATGTAAACTATGACGCATGGACCCGTGGAAAGTTCTTCACGAGCGTTGGCAAGTAATTCTAATATGTCAACAATTTGCAACCATACTAATTCATATATCCTCTTAGTCGCGAATTTATAAGACGGAGGAAATATTTCAGAATAATGAAAATTTGAATTTCATTAATCTTATTCGCAGTATATCTGTCCATAATGACACACAACTGAACGATAGCAACACCACGTAATACGATCCGACGCAGATCGGGCAATCACGTAGGCGGACACAAGATACTCAAAGTGACCGCAAAGCGAGATGGATCGACCAACATCGGCTATTCGGCCTTGGATTTAATATGTTTTCATTGAATCTCAACATGCCAATTTTAAACTGTTGTCGGCCGAGAAACGCACATTTGCTAATGAACGAAAAAATTAAAGTTAATTGTTGTTGAGAGTCACCCCGTTTGTTGTAAACGGAATAGTTCGCTCTGCTAAGTCACATGGTCGACCTTGATATGTTGAACGAAAGTTGCGCTTCGATATAATCACCCAATCTGCCAGTTATACAGGAGACCAACGGAAGGTATCACGACTCATGAGCACAGCCATTATTAAAGGACTATTTCACTTCCGCGCATTTGGTACTCGACATATTTCATACTGTTATTTTAAATGCGCAAGTAATTATCTTTATCGTTCTGGCTATGATAAATTTAAACATTAAATGGATCGATTAAACGGTTAAACGGAATATCATAAAATTTTATATGGAAGTAGGTTGAACTGTGAGAAAGAACATTGCTATTTCTTTGTCATTTTTTTCCAATCTATTCTACTTTTTATAACAAAAGGACTGTACTCTCACGATAATTCTAAATGGAAAAAATCAATCATCGAATTCTCCACTTATACTCAGCCAAGGAGACGGGTAACGGCTAAGATAATAGGTAAATATGGATAGGCTGTATTTAATAAATTAATGTAAGATTATTAGGAAAATTAAGTGCGGGTGTTGCGATAATGTACCTTTAACATCGTAAAAATTTCTAACCATTAGCATTTCAATTAAACACTTACGTTTACTCACAAGATTCTTAAGGTGAAGTTTACCAACTTCATCCTCAGTCTGAAATCAACCTGAGCTGTGTTTCAAGCTGGGACTCAATAGGGTATGATATTTAGAAAAACAAGATTAATGGGAACAATCTGGAAGGTGATTTAAATTGAGAAAAAAATTAGGATTCAATCAATGGAACTCAACAATGATTGAACTAACATTTAAATTAAAATACTTAGAGGTAGAAAAGATATTCCATATCAAAAAAAAATGCTATCAATGCGACTGTACCTTGTACCTTGAGAAATAGCTAAAAATAATGACATACTTTTTTAACATACAGGTGAATATGTAAGTTATTACAGTTTTAGACGAATGCCAAGGGCCATCAGTCGACAGCTGACACAGGGAAGCAATACTATGTGTATGTATCTAGGTACACATGTAGTGTGAACGTGGAGAGTAGGCGTGCGCTGCGCGTTAACAACAAACCGTGTCCCTACGTAGTACATATATGTACATAGTTTACGAGTATCTATTTAACATTCACGGTTCTATATAAATATATTTGGTTGTTAAAATTAACGTTATTTTGTAATATTAAAATTGTATTTTTCTTATATCGATGTGTCCCACGTCCCTTACGCGGTATGCCGAAAGTATCGACAGCCTATTATTTATATCCTTACAGACCTGACGGGCTTCATTTACATTGATGAATGGAAAAGAAGCACGCAAGCACTCTCTTTAAACGCGTACTCCGATTTCGAAGACTTCACACATCTCCATCAGTAATTATTGATAGATCAGTAATTATTGATGTTGACATATTTGATCAAGATAAGGTAGTCTTGGTCTTCCTCGAATCATGCATCCGACTATCTCATCCATTAAACCATTCATCCATCCATCTATACATTCATCCATCCCTCGATCCATCCATGGATAGAATATTATTAATAGTACTTTATTTACCATAATGTGCAAAATGTCTGTACACTCATGTGAATTTAACAAGCTACCATTCTCCATTAACTGAATAGACTTTACGCGTCTATTAATTGACAATGGCATAAAGCGTATTCAGGTTCACCAAGTTGCTGAAAGAAATTAGCATTGCGAAAGGTACAGTCAAAGTGGTGCATTTGCAAGGCACTCGAACGTTCCATGTTCAACAACGACAACATTTAAATACGTGTAGGTAATGTACATACATACATTTACATGAACATATCTTGCCAACGAACAAAAATGTTATCTGAGTAGAAGCAGTTATTTTGATAAAGTATTCTTTAACAAATGAATGTACTACGATGTATTATGGAATAAGTAATATTCATAAGAGATTTCGTTGTAATTCGTTAAGAAATTTCATCGTACTCGTATAATTAACTGCTTTTGGAAAGTGTTTTAACAATTTAAAATAACATTTCACGTATGCCAAATAAAAGCGCAATTCGTGTAACGAGGTGTTTGGAGAAATAAGAAATTATAGTAATACCACATATACATACAAGTAAGCGGTTGCATTTAAATGTATAATTAAACAAGAAAAAGTCAAGTTATTACGTTGTACATTTGGTAGAAGAGTCTAAGAGACGACACTCACATGTCAGAAGTAGAGTATCTTCCGCGAACCATGCTCAGAACATCCATCAAAATCGCTCGCTTCACGTGCGCACACACGCTACACTGCTCACTCGATATCAAGACGACAAATAATGCCGATGTTTACCCGGCGACAGAGTAAGTATTGTTTTACGACAACCGTGTATCACAAATCCCTAAGCAAACTTGGCAATCTGTCTCCGTTGTGTTACGTTCCATTTCACGTCCATAGCACCGCGACCGTATTAATAGAATTCAGTCTCAGCCAAGTAAACACTCCATACGCGCGAGCTTACACTTCCCAGAAAGCACTATATAAAATCGCGTGGAACAAGTCGGATAGAACACTCGTGAATAAAGCACGGTCAGAAATAAAGCTAGGTTTGCGGCGCGGTTCGTTCGAATGCGTTCGCGTTCGGTTCGTGTATGTTTGGTGGCGTTCGGGTCGTGCGCGTGCGCACGCTGCTCGGGCGGTCCGCGTGCTGGCGTCACCGCGACTGTGAGCAGAGTGATAACGACGCGTACAATACAATTGATACTACGCACCGAGGTACGTACGATGGTGCGTGCTCACTAGCGGTTGCCTGTTCGCTCTCAATTGGATCGGCGCCAGCGGCTTCCGACGCTACACAACACTACCGCCTTCTACTCCTGACGAAGCTTTCAACAAGGCCGACTACCAAAAAGCTTCGCAAAAGTAATCGATTTTGCGACTTAATTTTTGACTAAAAAGACTTTTATTTGGCAATTTTATAAATATCTTTATTTAGGATGTACGAAAACCTGAAGTGAAACTGTAAATTCACACATACTGATCATCATCATTCATACAATTTCGTGAGTGTGTCTATCGTACGTCAATGCTAATGCTGATGAACTATCATCTATTTACGGAAACTCGTATTCGCCAAAATATTACATCACAGCCTATTAGTCGTGTATAGTAATGATTTCGCGACACGTAATTCTTCAACATTGTAACGTGACTAGTAGAGTCCCGCGGTTATACCCACCTAGAAATACAATTATAAATAAATAACTAACATAAAATAAATAAATAACATAATAACATAAAATAAATAAATTATAATAAATAACATAAAACTGTCACTACTTAATTTAAAGCAATATCGATAACTTTGCTAAATAGAGTAATACGGAAAAATTGTATATCGAACGTAAACCGATACATTCGATTTTTAATTTCCAACATCAAATCTGATAAACATTTATTTGCACTTCCACCTCCCTTTTACTCCTTTAGGAGTTGGAATTTCTGAAAATCCTTCCTTACTAGGTGCTTATGTCATAAAAGGAACCCGCAGTCCAGATCTCACGCTTCTGACTTAAGTGGTTCTGGTCTGCAGCGATGAATGAGTCAGGATATTTAATTCATCTATATATGAGCTATTTCCACCGATATTTAGACCATCAAGATATTCCGAGAACTGTGTGTCTGCTTGACTTGAGATTTGGCAAGTATATTAATTTATTATGTAGAGGTAAGCTACGAACGGATTTTCGGAAAGGAAATTTCGGAAAATCCACCTCCAAGAGGGTAAAATAGAGGTTGTAAGTTTGTATGATATATCGTCGGTTTTGAAATGACGAAAAAACATTTTGAGTTAGAAAAACCACGTTAGTTAATTAGTTGAAGTCACACACCTGACATTACACATTTAGCCTCTCAATAAACAGAAAAAAAGATGTATTTGGTCGTTTTTGGACATTCTACCCTACGGCGGGTAAAATTGGGGTGAAAAACTGTATACAATTTCGTCGGTTTATTAATTATACTTCTGTAGTTTTAGATTTACGAACGCGATTATTAAGAAGAATGGATATGTCTATTGGTTTTCAGAAATAAGGAGTAAAAAAAGGATTGAAAGTTTGTATGGAAATTCATCGATTGGAAAGTTACACACCTGAAATTTTAGTTTTATGCTTATGTTAACAAAACTATATATGTGATCTATTGAAATGTAGTGTAATGTAGACGGCTGCACGAGTGAAGAAATGCTAGTTTAAAGATATGGGTTGTGATGTTCCTCTGTTCCATGGGAACGATACATTTTCCCACTAGAAAAAGGAGCGTAAATCTTGCCTTCATCAATTAATGATCACCGCATTAAATTTCGTCAAAATCCATCCATTAGCGTTTCAACCATAGACATATGTTGCCTAATGGAGTCATATACGTATAGTACCTACGCAAGAAATCATTCTGAGTTGAATATGTAGATGCTCATAGAAGTATAGTTAGACCTGATGAAGGCGTGTCCTATTTTCCAACAGAGATTGTGGCTACGGTTACCATTCAGTCTAGCATTGCAACAACTTTAACTTAGAAATGTTGCATACGGTGCAAATAACGAAATGATCGAAATAATTTTAATATCCGCAATGACGAGCATAGCAAAAATATGTATCGTATGAGACGGAAAGACCTCGACATGAACCGCGTTTGATACATCACTCAAGGAGAATGCATTGTGATCAGATTACCTACATTGTGACCATTATAGATTTTTAACAATGGTCACTGACGTCAACATGCCCCATAAGCAACGAATACCCACCGGGAAAATGTTTAGGAAGGTTCTTTGTATGGCCCGAGAGTTATCTATTATGCTCAGTGAGCTAAATTTGAAACCTGTCAATCTACTGCCAGTACACTTTTTATGTCCAATAATTTCTTGTTCCTGTTGTAATAATAGTAACATTTTATAATTTTAGGCAATATCAACAACATTATATATTTATGGTATTTACATACGGTAAATATGGTATTAT
>DVOY01000068.1:0-15830 GCA_018237585.1 Apyrrothrix maculosa | reverse complement strand
GAATCCAGGACCTCTGGATCAGCAGTTGTGCTTGAAACTACTCTACAAACAAGGGTGACCAACTAATAATAATTAATAATAATAATTTATAACCAATGGGATGACTCTAGTGGAGTAGTGCTACAGATTAGAGGTGTTTTATTGAGACAGAGGTTGTATTATAAAGGTTATATATTACATAAATCAAATGTAAGATGTTAGCACTGTGATACAACCATTCAATGTGATGTTTGCATATTTAGATAGTAGACTCAGCAAAGTGGATAGTGACATATAATTGACATTATTCAATATTTACCTATGTGTTACACAACAACCATAAATACAAACAATAAATATGAACATGCTTAGCACAAACACCAATAAAAACACAGCTAAGTATTTAAAAAAATGTCATCATCAATATCAGTCTATAGTTACTTGGACTATTCACCTGTTAAGTCTTATTTCATCAAATGATATAATTTGTGACTATTGCCTTTCAAGAACACATTCAATATTACAAAAACATTGGACTAAGGACACTTCCACTGACCTTCATCTTTTGATGTTGTCATTTACTAAGTTACAATATTCTAAGGTGAAGTAGCCAAGCATCTTGTTTTCTCAGGACATGTCCCGGTTTTTGTAGTGTCCTGGATAGATTATGAGCAGTGTCATGGGGTTTTAAAACACCTTGATATTGTTATGTATTTTATAATTCGCGTGCCAAATTTGCAATCGTATGTTACATATAAACATGATTATCATTATTACTTGCATTTCGTTTACCCTATGTTCACTACATATTATTTCACTATCGCTACTGTTTTACTGCATCCTGTTTTTACACCGAATGGTCCTGGGTATTCCAACCTAAAATCCTTGTTTTTGAAATTTGCCAACTCTACTCTAACGTCAAGTGCACTCAACACAGCAGTATATAAAATCAGATTCTGAAAAATGACTTATTTTCATTGTGTCATAAATGTTAAAGTATTTATGTACATTCATTAATCAGGGTGTGGGTTCACCCAAAGAGTGGCTGCGAGCATCATAAATCCTTTCATCTTTACACTGTTACATTACATCATACAAGTCCAATACTGAATTGGGATAAAATTTATTATTATTTTGTCAGTATTGTTTATACTAATAATAACATATTTTATGTATAGAGAAGAAAACAAAACAAATATTGACAGCAAACATATACTTTAGTAATTTAAAAAAAATTACTTAAAATTGAAGTTCCATAAAACTTCAATATCTGTACATTAAATGATGAAATTGTATTTTTTTTTTAATAAGGACCACATATCCAAGAAGTAAGACAAAAAAAAACTGATTAAAATCTATTCAGCCCTTTATGTTTGATACATGCACAACGGCTGACTTCTACCATTTTATTTATAAAGATCACAGGCTGCCAGTAACAATTGATAACTTACTCAACTGTTAAAGTAACAATACAAAAGATGTAGGTCTTAGTTGAAGGTTATTTCATGGCCAACACACAGAGCAAAAATATGACACAATTTATGTTGGAACATTGCCTAATACTGCACATGTTCTGAAGTAATGGTTGTCAAGTCATAAACAATAAGTTATTTGAATCAGTCAAAAGTTCTAAATTAAAGTGCACCAATAGCTGGATAGTGCATAAGTAATGATGTATCTTGTATGCATACTTAATTTCAAGGTCATAAACACAAATACAAAATATCTTCTAATTTGTACATTCATAGTTAAAAATAGAAATTTTGTCCAACCTGTTGTTAACATTGACTTGATGGATACTACACTCCTGGTAAATGTATTGTAGTATTGAGTTAAGTTTATGTCAATCCCTAATATTATAAATAAACAGTAGTTTAGAAACCAGTTACCATTTGGATTTTAAAAAGTTAAAATCCTTGAAAACTAAAAATTTCAACCAAAACCAACTGCAAAATCTATCTGTCTAATGGTAAGTACTTCAGCATTTTGTGGTGTTAAACGAATAAACAAGCTAAGAAATTATGCATACATCATAAAAATATCTACAGAAAGGAAGGCAATAAAAGTACTCTAAAAGAAATTAAGAAAGCTACTCACAAGTTTCTCCTCATCAAATTCATTGCGTCTTTTAACACCATGTTGGTCACTGGCAGCTGACTTTACAGACTGGCCACCATCACTCTCCGGATCGGTGACTTCATCAGAGCCACTGTACTCCTCCTCACTGGAGCTTGCATCCTCGGGTAAAGGAACTCGACTTGGGTCAGATATGAGCAGTGCAGTCAGTCCATTCTCTAGTCTTATGGTCCTATAAACATTTATTATTGTTATATCCCTAAATCTTTATGGCACAAACTACAAATAAATTAGTATTCCTAGTAAATTACATTCTGAAATAAACAACCTATACTAATATAATAGAAGTGAAAGTAAGTGTGTATTTCCACAACCAAACTAGTCTTGCTAACTTCATATGTAAAAGTTTTGAATTCTGTAGAAGGCACAAGATGTTTTGTTTTTACTTTCTTTATTTTTATAGTGGTTTCTATGGAAATATGCTATTACAGGAATATAGTTCTCAAGAAAGACAGGGATTATATAAAACAAAATGTTCTTATAAAAATATACAATTGATTTTTTTAGAAATAGAATTATTAAACGACTTCTATACACAGTAAAATTAAGTTATAATATAATAAAGGCGAGTATAACCTACAAATAAAAATATTTACCAAAAAATAGTATCTAGTTATTATTACTCTAACCATAAATGTTTTCTGCTATTTTTTAAACTCTTACAATAATTGAACAATATAAAAAATAATAAATAGTACTGATGAATATTAATTTTCTTTAACTTACTTGTATATTTTTTTATCCGATACCGATTTTATGGGATCTGGCAGGACTTCAACTTTCTCCTTCCTGCTGGGCAAAGAGACTGTCTGAAGCGGTCTGTTGTTCACCATCTTCACCTCCGGTTTGAATTTGGGAGCTTTGTGAAAACTTCTTTTAGACATTGTAGCTGTTACACTTCTGTCTTGTAGACGATAAAGTGTTTTTTGAATGAGAGTGAACAAAAATTTTGACATATATAACTGCGAAGTATTGGAGCTGCCAGTGTAATAGATCAGTGTTACCAATTGCGTAAGAAAAAATTAAAAAAAAATGTGACTGGTATTATCAGTTAAATTACTAGTTAAATTATTAGGGACTGAATCACAAAATGCGCATGATTCAATTACAGAAAGATTGTAACCGGTGCTTTTATGTCAAGAAATTAAATTTTGAATGGCTGTAAAAATATAATACAGCTTCATAATACACTCATTAAAAAAATACAATGTTTTTATAGATGTGTCAAATTTAAAACTCAAACAAATAACGTTATCGATGGTATTGTTCTAATAGTAGGTAGTGATTTTAATTTTGTAAACTTTATTAAATGTACCGTTCTGTTTAGTCAAAGAATTAATTTTGCAATGGATCAATCATATTCAGAAAGTGATGTTTCATTATCACCTTCAAAAATATTCGAACGGCTACAAATGTTACGCCAATTACAAATAATGCAGCGCGGGAAACTCCAGAAATATCGTTTGCAATGCCAAGATTCGCCGGAAATTTCATCTAGTGTTACAGAAATTGTTAGCCATTTCAGTAATAGCACCAGTTACAACACATTTCGTAGTTTGCTTCAATCATCGCAAGAAAAAACTGATGATCAAGATACTATCTTTGGCGCTAATATTTCCACTCAAAAACAAATTCATAAAGATTATATTGAAGGCGTGTCAGAATTAAACCTGTCGCAGGAATCGGAGTTCATCACCGACTCCCCAGTTTACACAGACGATTCCAAAAGTAACTGCGCTGTTATAGAGACATCAGAACGTTTTGAATCAAATGGGTCAAGGAAAATGCCGCCTTTGGTTAATAACAAAATATCTTTAGACGAAATGCCAATACTATCACCAAAAAAAAACTTTGAAGAACTTGTCATAGAAAAACTTAAAACTGAAAAAATCACCAAGAACAAAAGTCCTAATACTGTTCAAGAAAATCCTTCAATAACAAAAAAAACATTCTTAAAACGTGGGGAAGGCATAGCACGTTTCGGTATTAATAAAAAAAACTTAATTATCCAAAACACAAAATCTTTGCCATGGAGAACATCTAATACAATGACAAAAGCAGTCACAAAGAAGACGGAAGCCAAGAAAGTAATCAGTAATCCAAAAAAAATAAACAAAGAATTAGATGTACAGATTGTACTGACTCAACCAAAAACATATTCTCCTCTTCAAGATAAAGACCCTGTCAAGAAAGTACAGGCTGTAGTAACTAAATCAAATGAAGAAAACAAGAATGATAATTGTAGCCAAACTATTAGGTCATCTGAAGGAGATAGTGAAAAACAATCACATGAAACTAAGAAAGCAGGTAATACTAAAACAACTTCTAACACTAATTCTTCACTCAAAACATCACATTGTTTGAAGGCTACAAAGGAAAAAACGTGGGCCTCTGTACTAACATCAGAACAAGACAATTTCCTCAGACAACTTAAGCAAAGTGACTATTACAAAAATTTTGTTTCTCCTACAAAGAGCATTATATTTGATGCTAGTGTTGATGAAACTCTTTCACAATTGAGGCAAGATAGAGAAGCTGCTGAACAAAATATGTTTGAATTGCTGGAGAATAAAGTAACACATGAAAGCTTTAACTTAAACAATTCATTTATAAAACGTTTTTTTAAAAAAGGCAAATTAGATTGCTCTGGTGAAAGTACACCTCTGGTGTTACAAAAGTGTCTATATAACAATCCAGATTTATTACATTTGGACCCTGAAAGCCCCAATAAGAAAAGGAATGATAATTCTTTTATTGATACGGTATCCTGTAGTGACTATACAGAATGTGGAGAATCGTGCATTTCTGCATCCACTTGTTGCTCATGTCAAAAGTCATGTGTAAATGAAAGTCAGAACCAAGATTATAATAAAAAAGAATGTATTGGAAACAAGAGAGCTCAAGTGAAGGAACCAAACAATTTAAATGAAAACAAAAAATGCCATGATGACATTGCCAAAAATAATGATGTGGTTAACAGTGATATGGCGGAAATGAACGCTAAATTGATTGCTACTAGTGAGCTTTTAAAAGATAGGCTCAGAGAATTAGAAGACGAAATAGAAACATTCAGAAAAGAGAATGCGAACATGGCGAAAATACGTGAAGAACTCGACATGGAGAGGCAAAAATTCTATGAAGAGAAAACCAGTTTTGAACAAAAGTATAATGAAGAGAAGATTTTATCAGAGTACTTTTTGGCAGAGGAAAAAGAAAAGCTCAATAAACAAAAACAAACTTACGATAGATACATTAGAGAAATGAGAGGAAAACTTAATAAAAAGGAAAAGGATGAAGTCACTAATTTGAAGAAAGAAGTATCAGATCTTAAGGAAGAAATAAGAAATAAAGACGCAAGGTCAACATCTACTATTGCTAGACTTCGTAATCAAATCAAAATCATGGAGAAAGAAAGAAAAACATTGCAGGACGAAGTTGAGAAGTTAAAAAAGGAAAACAGAAGGATTCAACACAGTAATGATATAACGAGGAGATTGACTAACATCAAATATCTAGAACAAATCAATAAAAAATTAGCTCATATGTCTTCCAAAGATGTACATTCTGAGGCAAACATAGGAAGTGATATAAAATATAAGGCATTTGAAATCGAAAGGCAGAGTAGAAGTAGAAAAATCCAACAAGAACCTGCTTGCATCAAAAGACGCAGAGCAAAAAGTGTACCTAATTTAAATGTGACTTCTAGATATGCTAAATATTTTAGTCAGAAGGATTCAACTAGTGATAAAGATTCAAATAAAACAAGATCTAGGCTTATAGAAACAAACATGTTATCAGATGATGAAGATGCCAATTTTGAGAAAGAAAGTGAAAATGAAGATTTGAATGATTCATATATAATTACAGAAAGCAACAGTGAGGATGAAAATAATTTGGAAAAAATCTACAATGAGCGATTTCAGTCTTTTTCTCCTACAAATAATACAAACAATGACCAAGATAAGTCATTAAAAGTAAATCAAAAATATTTCGAACAACACAATTATACTGATGACTTTTTTATTCAAAAATCAAATATTAGTAGAACTTCACAGACATCAACTAAAAATTCTATTTCACCCAATCATGCATATTCTTCTGAATCAAATGTAAATTCTTCGAAAACCCCCATCTCTATTTTGAGTCATAAATCCCGTAGTAGTTCTATATCACCAGTTAATGTGGATAAAAATATAGGCCTTGACAAAAACACTATTAAGGACAATACATTTGTAAATAATAGATCAAGATCCCCTATATCAATACTCAGTAACAGGTCCTCTGTAAGTCAACAGTCAGTTAAAAGTCTAAATAAAGATATGTATTTCGATAAAAGAATGATTCCTAGTCCAGAGCCATCTTTCAATACAACAGTCATATCTAAAACAGATTTACGTCCTACTGAAGTCAGAAAACCTGATGGAGCCAGAGAGCTCAGATTTCCCAATGGCAATGTAAAACATCTATCGGCTGATGGTAAATACTGCAAGTTTGTTTATTACAATGGTGATGTCAAGGAGAACTTCTATGATGAGGGCAGAATAAAGTATTTTTATGCAGAAACAAAGACTTACCATACAACACATGCTGATGGATTAGAAGTTTTGGAATTTTCTGAGTAAGTTAATTTTAATGTTACTCCCACATAGAATGTAGAGTTGAACGTCGGTAGACTCATATTTATAGAGACTTTACTTTTTTTTTTTATTACTGTATTAGCTAAAAGTTTGCTCAACTTTGGGAAAGAATCAAATATGCTTATAGTGATATTATCAGTATTCTGTAGTTTCCGTAAATTTGAATGGATTTTCCCCAGTGGACAAGTGGAGAAGCGTTACAAAGACGGCTCATCGGAGATTCGACTCCCGAACGGCAGCGTGCGGTACTTCGACCCAAAGAACGAACACGTGCGTGAGGAATGGCGGTTCCCAGACGGCGCCGCGCTCACCGTCTCCGCTACAGGCGAGCAACGCATCGTGTTCAGCAATGGGCAAGTGGAAGTTCATGCGAAGGACCATAAGGTAATGGAGTAGTGTCGCCTGATATATTCGTTAGTGGTTAATTTATTTATTTATGCCATAATAATCTTAGAAAATTTCAAATTCTGCAAAAAATTTGGAGCAACATATGAAACTTGTTAGAGGTCTATTGTACTGGTTGAAAAGTTCACATAAGATAAACGTTATATCAATCACCGTCTACTTAAATTTATTGGGGACTGTTCCCAGTCCATTGGAATTCCTGTGTGCTCTATCTAATTATATCTAGGGTCATGTGTTTAAATTCTGACACTCACCTCTTGCCTTACAAAATGATGTGTTTTAAGAATACATTTCACTTGCTATAATCATGAAAGACAACATCACAAATGAACCTGCACTTTAGAAGTTTCTAAAATGTTTTCAAAAGCTTGTGAAATGTATCAACCTTAACTTGGTCAATGTGGCACATTATGACCTTAACCCTTCTCATTCTAAAAGAAAGACCATGCCCAACAGTAGGACTTAAAAAAATATTCTTAATGAAAGGTGCTTTGATAATTTCTTTTTTTTCAGCGTCGCGAGTTTCCAGATGGCACAGTAAAATTAGTTTACAATGATGGTACATCCGAGACTCGCTATGCTTCAGGCAGGGTAAGAATCAAAGACAAACATGGTAACCTCATAATGGATTCTGCACCTGGTTAGCTAGAACGTTCAGAATATTGTCTGTGATTTCTAAGTGCCTTCATGATCGCTTTATAAGACAAGAATGATAAATTTTAAAGTTTACATTTATTCCTAATGACTTCCTGTTAGATATAAGAGATGCCTTTTGATAGATGTAAATGAAACTTAAAAATGTATCATTCTTGTCTTATAAAGCGATCATGAAGGCACTTAGAAATCACAGACAATATTCTGAACGTTCTAGCTAACCAGGTGCAGAATCCATTATGAGGTTACCATGTTTGTCTTTGATTCTTACCCTGCCTGAAGCATAGCGAGTCTCGGATGTACCATCATTGTAAACTAATTTTACTGTGCCATCTGGAAACTCGCGACGCTGAAAAAAAAGAAATTATCAAAGCACCTTTCATTAAGAATATTTTTTTAAGTCCTACTGTTGGGCATGGTCTTTCTTTTAGAATGAGAAGGGTTAAGGTCATAATGTGCCACATTGACCAAGTTAAGGTTGATACATTTCACAAGCTTTTGAAAACATTTTAGAAACTTCTAAAGTGCAGGTTCATTTGTGATGTTGTCTTTCATGATTATAGCAAGTGAAATGTATTCTTAAAACACATCATTTTGTAAGGCAAGAGGTGAGTGTCAGAATTTAAACACATGACCCTAGATATAATTAGATAGAGCACACAGGAATTCCAATGGACTGGGAACAGTCCCCAATAAATTTAAGTAGACGGTGATTGATATAACGTTTATCTTATGTGAACTTTTCAACCAGTACAATAGACCTCTAACAAGTTTCATATGTTGCTCCAAATTTTTTGCAGAATTTGAAATTTTCTAAGATTATTATGGCATAAATAAATAAATTAACCACTAACGAATATATCAGGCGACACTACTCCATTACCTTATGGTCCTTCGCATGAACTTCCACTTGCCCATTGCTGAACACGATGCGTTGCTCGCCTGTAGCGGAGACGGTGAGCGCGGCGCCGTCTGGGAACCGCCATTCCTCACGCACGTGTTCGTTCTTTGGGTCGAAGTACCGCACGCTGCCGTTCGGGAGTCGAATCTCCGATGAGCCGTCTTTGTAACGCTTCTCCACTTGTCCACTGGGGAAAATCCATTCAAATTTACGGAAACTACAGAATACTGATAATATCACTATAAGCATATTTGATTCTTTCCCAAAGTTGAGCAAACTTTTAGCTAATACAGTAATAAAAAAAAAAAGTAAAGTCTCTATAAATATGAGTCTACCGACGTTCAACTCTACATTCTATGTGGGAGTAACATTAAAATTAACTTACTCAGAAAATTCCAAAACTTCTAATCCATCAGCATGTGTTGTATGGTAAGTCTTTGTTTCTGCATAAAAATACTTTATTCTGCCCTCATCATAGAAGTTCTCCTTGACATCACCATTGTAATAAACAAACTTGCAGTATTTACCATCAGCCGATAGATGTTTTACATTGCCATTGGGAAATCTGAGCTCTCTGGCTCCATCAGGTTTTCTGACTTCAGTAGGACGTAAATCTGTTTTAGATATGACTGTTGTATTGAAAGATGGCTCTGGACTAGGAATCATTCTTTTATCGAAATACATATCTTTATTTAGACTTTTAACTGACTGTTGACTTACAGAGGACCTGTTACTGAGTATTGATATAGGGGATCTTGATCTATTATTTACAAATGTATTGTCCTTAATAGTGTTTTTGTCAAGGCCTATATTTTTATCCACATTAACTGGTGATATAGAACTACTACGGGATTTATGACTCAAAATAGAGATGGGGGTTTTCGAAGAATTTACATTTGATTCAGAAGAATATGCATGATTGGGTGAAATAGAATTTTTAGTTGATGTCTGTGAAGTTCTACTAATATTTGATTTTTGAATAAAAAAGTCATCAGTATAATTGTGTTGTTCGAAATATTTTTGATTTACTTTTAATGACTTATCTTGGTCATTGTTTGTATTATTTGTAGGAGAAAAAGACTGAAATCGCTCATTGTAGATTTTTTCCAAATTATTTTCATCCTCACTGTTGCTTTCTGTAATTATATATGAATCATTCAAATCTTCATTTTCACTTTCTTTCTCAAAATTGGCATCTTCATCATCTGATAACATGTTTGTTTCTATAAGCCTAGATCTTGTTTTATTTGAATCTTTATCACTAGTTGAATCCTTCTGACTAAAATATTTAGCATATCTAGAAGTCACATTTAAATTAGGTACACTTTTTGCTCTGCGTCTTTTGATGCAAGCAGGTTCTTGTTGGATTTTTCTACTTCTACTCTGCCTTTCGATTTCAAATGCCTTATATTTTATATCACTTCCTATGTTTGCCTCAGAATGTACATCTTTGGAAGACATATGAGCTAATTTTTTATTGATTTGTTCTAGATATTTGATGTTAGTCAATCTCCTCGTTATATCATTACTGTGTTGAATCCTTCTGTTTTCCTTTTTTAACTTCTCAACTTCGTCCTGCAATGTTTTTCTTTCTTTCTCCATGATTTTGATTTGATTACGAAGTCTAGCAATAGTAGATGTTGACCTTGCGTCTTTATTTCTTATTTCTTCCTTAAGATCTGATACTTCTTTCTTCAAATTAGTGACTTCATCCTTTTCCTTTTTATTAAGTTTTCCTCTCATTTCTCTAATGTATCTATCGTAAGTTTGTTTTTGTTTATTGAGCTTTTCTTTTTCCTCTGCCAAAAAGTACTCTGATAAAATCTTCTCTTCATTATACTTTTGTTCAAAACTGGTTTTCTCTTCATAGAATTTTTGCCTCTCCATGTCGAGTTCTTCACGTATTTTCGCCATGTTCGCATTCTCTTTTCTGAATGTTTCTATTTCGTCTTCTAATTCTCTGAGCCTATCTTTTAAAAGCTCACTAGTAGCAATCAATTTAGCGTTCATTTCCGCCATATCACTGTTAACCACATCATTATTTTTGGCAATGTCATCATGGCATTTTTTGTTTTCATTTAAATTGTTTGGTTCCTTCACTTGAGCTCTCTTGTTTCCAATACATTCTTTTTTATTATAATCTTGGTTCTGACTTTCATTTACACATGACTTTTGACATGAGCAACAAGTGGATGCAGAAATGCACGATTCTCCACATTCTGTATAGTCACTACAGGATACCGTATCAATAAAAGAATTATCATTCCTTTTCTTATTGGGGCTTTCAGGGTCCAAATGTAATAAATCTGGATTGTTATATAGACACTTTTGTAACACCAGAGGTGTACTTTCACCAGAGCAATCTAATTTGCCTTTTTTAAAAAAACGTTTTATAAATGAATTGTTTAAGTTAAAGCTTTCATGTGTTACTTTATTCTCCAGCAATTCAAACATATTTTGTTCAGCAGCTTCTCTATCTTGCCTCAATTGTGAAAGAGTTTCATCAACACTAGCATCAAATATAATGCTCTTTGTAGGAGAAACAAAATTTTTGTAATAGTCACTTTGCTTAAGTTGTCTGAGGAAATTGTCTTGTTCTGATGTTAGTACAGAGGCCCACGTTTTTTCCTTTGTAGCCTTCAAACAATGTGATGTTTTGAGTGAAGAATTAGTGTTAGAAGTTGTTTTAGTATTACCTGCTTTCTTAGTTTCATGTGATTGTTTTTCACTATCTCCTTCAGATGACCTAATAGTTTGGCTACAATTATCATTCTTGTTTTCTTCATTTGATTTAGTTACTACAGCCTGTACTTTCTTGACAGGGTCTTTATCTTGAAGAGGAGAATATGTTTTTGGTTGAGTCAGTACAATCTGTACATCTAATTCTTTGTTTATTTTTTTTGGATTACTGATTACTTTCTTGGCTTCCGTCTTCTTTGTGACTGCTTTTGTCATTGTATTAGATGTTCTCCATGGCAAAGATTTTGTGTTTTGGATAATTAAGTTTTTTTTATTAATACCGAAACGTGCTATGCCTTCCCCACGTTTTAAGAATGTTTTTTTTGTTATTGAAGGATTTTCTTGAACAGTATTAGGACTTTTGTTCTTGGTGATTTTTTCAGTTTTAAGTTTTTCTATGACAAGTTCTTCAAAGTTTTTTTTTGGTGATAGTATTGGCATTTCGTCTAAAGATATTTTGTTATTAACCAAAGGCGGCATTTTCCTTGACCCATTTGATTCAAAACGTTCTGATGTCTCTATAACAGCGCAGTTACTTTTGGAATCGTCTGTGTAAACTGGGGAGTCGGTGATGAACTCCGATTCCTGCGACAGGTTTAATTCTGACACGCCTTCAATATAATCTTTATGAATTTGTTTTTGAGTGGAAATATTAGCGCCAAAGATAGTATCTTGATCATCAGTTTTTTCTTGCGATGATTGAAGCAAACTACGAAATGTGTTGTAACTGGTGCTATTACTGAAATGGCTAACAATTTCTGTAACACTAGATGAAATTTCCGGCGAATCTTGGCATTGCAAACGATATTTCTGGAGTTTCCCGCGCTGCATTATTTGTAATTGGCGTAACATTTGTAGCCGTTCGAATATTTTTGAAGGTGATAATGAAACATCACTTTCTGAATATGATTGATCCATTGCAAAATTAATTCTTTGACTAAACAGAACGGTACATTTAATAAAGTTTACAAAATTAAAATCACTACCTACTATTAGAACAATACCATCGATAACGTTATTTGTTTGAGTTTTAAATTTGACACATCTATAAAAACATTGTATTTTTTTAATGAGTGTATTATGAAGCTGTATTATATTTTTACAGCCATTCAAAATTTAATTTCTTGACATAAAAGCACCGGTTACAATCTTTCTGTAATTGAATCATGCGCATTTTGTGATTCAGTCCCTAATAATTTAACTAGTAATTTAACTGATAATACCAGTCACATTTTTTTTTAATTTTTTCTTACGCAATTGGTAACACTGATCTATTACACTGGCAGCTCCAATACTTCGCAGTTATATATGTCAAAATTTTTGTTCACTCTCATTCAAAAAACACTTTATCGTCTACAAGACAGAAGTGTAACAGCTACAATGTCTAAAAGAAGTTTTCACAAAGCTCCCAAATTCAAACCGGAGGTGAAGATGGTGAACAACAGACCGCTTCAGACAGTCTCTTTGCCCAGCAGGAAGGAGAAAGTTGAAGTCCTGCCAGATCCCATAAAATCGGTATCGGATAAAAAAATATACAAGTAAGTTAAAGAAAATTAATATTCATCAGTACTATTTATTATTTTTTATATTGTTCAATTATTGTAAGAGTTTAAAAAATAGCAGAAAACATTTATGGTTAGAGTAATAATAACTAGATACTATTTTTTGGTAAATATTTTTATTTGTAGGTTATACTCGCCTTTATTATATTATAACTTAATTTTACTGTGTATAGAAGTCGTTTAATAATTCTATTTCTAAAAAAATCAATTGTATATTTTTATAAGAACATTTTGTTTTATATAATCCCTGTCTTTCTTGAGAACTATATTCCTGTAATAGCATATTTCCATAGAAACCACTATAAAAATAAAGAAAGTAAAAACAAAACATCTTGTGCCTTCTACAGAATTCAAAACTTTTACATATGAAGTTAGCAAGACTAGTTTGGTTGTGGAAATACACACTTACTTTCACTTCTATTATATTAGTATAGGTTGTTTATTTCAGAATGTAATTTACTAGGAATACTAATTTATTTGTAGTTTGTGCCATAAAGATTTAGGGATATAACAATAATAAATGTTTATAGGACCATAAGACTAGAGAATGGACTGACTGCACTGCTCATATCTGACCCAAGTCGAGTTCCTTTACCCGAGGATGCAAGCTCCAGTGAGGAGGAGTACAGTGGCTCTGATGAAGTCACCGATCCGGAGAGTGATGGTGGCCAGTCTGTAAAGTCAGCTGCCAGTGACCAACATGGTGTTAAAAGACGCAATGAATTTGATGAGGAGAAACTTGTGAGTAGCTTTCTTAATTTCTTTTAGAGTACTTTTATTGCCTTCCTTTCTGTAGATATTTTTATGATGTATGCATAATTTCTTAGCTTGTTTATTCGTTTAACACCACAAAATGCTGAAGTACTTACCATTAGACAGATAGATTTTGCAGTTGGTTTTGGTTGAAATTTTTAGTTTTCAAGGATTTTAACTTTTTAAAATCCAAATGGTAACTGGTTTCTAAACTACTGTTTATTTATAATATTAGGGATTGACATAAACTTAACTCAATACTACAATACATTTACCAGGAGTGTAGTATCCATCAAGTCAATGTTAACAACAGGTTGGACAAAATTTCTATTTTTAACTATGAATGTACAAATTAGAAGATATTTTGTATTTGTGTTTATGACCTTGAAATTAAGTATGCATACAAGATACATCATTACTTATGCACTATCCAGCTATTGGTGCACTTTAATTTAGAACTTTTGACTGATTCAAATAACTTATTGTTTATGACTTGACAACCATTACTTCAGAACATGTGCAGTATTAGGCAATGTTCCAACATAAATTGTGTCATATTTTTGCTCTGTGTGTTGGCCATGAAATAACCTTCAACTAAGACCTACATCTTTTGTATTGTTACTTTAACAGTTGAGTAAGTTATCAATTGTTACTGGCAGCCTGTGATCTTTATAAATAAAATGGTAGAAGTCAGCCGTTGTGCATGTATCAAACATAAAGGGCTGAATAGATTTTAATCAGTTTTTTTTTGTCTTACTTCTTGGATATGTGGTCCTTATTAAAAAAAAAATACAATTTCATCATTTAATGTACAGATATTGAAGTTTTATGGAACTTCAATTTTAAGTAATTTTTTTTAAATTACTAAAGTATATGTTTGCTGTCAATATTTGTTTTGTTTTCTTCTCTATACATAAAATATGTTATTATTAGTATAAACAATACTGACAAAATAATAATAAATTTTATCCCAATTCAGTATTGGACTTGTATGATGTAATGTAACAGTGTAAAGATGAAAGGATTTATGATGCTCGCAGCCACTCTTTGGGTGAACCCACACCCTGATTAATGAATGTACATAAATACTTTAACATTTATGACACAATGAAAATAAGTCATTTTTCAGAATCTGATTTTATATACTGCTGTGTTGAGTGCACTTGACGTTAGAGTAGAGTTGGCAAATTTCAAAAACAAGGATTTTAGGTTGGAATACCCAGGACCATTCGGTGTAAAAACAGGATGCAGTAAAACAGTAGCGATAGTGAAATAATATGTAGTGAACATAGGGTAAACGAAATGCAAGTAATAATGATAATCATGTTTATATGTAACATACGATTGCAAATTTGGCACGCGAATTATAAAATACATAACAATATCAAGGTGTTTTAAAACCCCATGACACTGCTCATAATCTATCCAGGACACTACAAAAACCGGGACATGTCCTGAGAAAACAAGATGCTTGGCTACTTCACCTTAGAATATTGTAACTTAGTAAATGACAACATCAAAAGATGAAGGTCAGTGGAAGTGTCCTTAGTCCAATGTTTTTGTAATATTGAATGTGTTCTTGAAAGGCAATAGTCACAAATTATATCATTTGATGAAATAAGACTTAACAGGTGAATAGTCCAAGTAACTATAGACTGATATTGATGATGACATTTTTTTAAATACTTAGCTGTGTTTTTATTGGTGTTTGTGCTAAGCATGTTCATATTTATTGTTTGTATTTATGGTTGTTGTGTAACACATAGGTAAATATTGAATAATGTCAATTATATGTCACTATCCACTTTGCTGAGTCTACTATCTAAATATGCAAACATCACATTGAATGGTTGTATCACAGTGCTAACATCTTACATTTGATTTATGTAATATATAACCTTTATAATACAACCTCTGTCTCAATAAAACACCTCTAATCTGTAGCACTACTCCACTAGAGTCATCCCATTGGTTATAAATTATTATTATTAATTATTATTAGTTGGTCACCCTTGTTTGTAGAGTAGTTTCAAGCACAACTGCTGATCCAGAGGTCCTGGATTC
>DVOY01000067.1:0-15861 GCA_018237585.1 Apyrrothrix maculosa | reverse complement strand
AACACAGGTATTGGTTTTGTGTCTGGGTGTAAAAAAATATCTATATAAGTATATATTTCTATGTATCCATGTAGTTTATCAGCCGTCCGGTTACCGTAACACAAGCTCTCTTGATGCTTAGTATGCGATCAGATGGCCGTATGTAAAGATGTCCCGAGATATTTACAATTTACAATGCAAAATCAATGATTTATATGAAAAGTTAGTTTTATTTATAATCTTTTTGTTTTTAAATGTCGCTTTACAATCGTACCTATTTTCTAGTTTATGAAATACACGTTTATCTCGTTGTTACAGAATATACCCATCTTAACCTCTTTTGCAGGTTTAAAATGTTTTCCAAATATTGAATATATTGATTAACGCCAACAGTAATTTTCGTTAATGAATATTAAATAATACTATAACCTTTAAGAGCCTAATTGCGTTCGATGGATTACGCAGTCAGTGTAATTTATTTATAGTAGCAGAATTAATAATTTTAATAATAGATATGAAAATAGGTAAATCTAAAAATGCTAACAAGGCGCTGACGACCTAGCGCACGCAGTAGTTTCTAAAAGTTAATAAACTGACCGACAATATCATTATATTCCAGCCTACACGTTTTGATTGTGTTATCTCACAGTGTAGGCAGTTCGTGATGGACAACGGTCTAGTTATGCTGGCCATGCCACGTATTAATTGCATCAATACGTCATGACGCGTTTGCCAATATCGATATAAGTCATTGGTAAATTATTTTGATAATACTCATTAACGTTGTAATCGTAAATAACGCAGTGGTATTTTTAAACTAAGTAACGTCTTTTGTACAATTAAGTGTTCTTATATTATACGTAGTTTCTTTTAATATTCTATGTATTTTTCTTATAAGTTTTGTCATCAAAGGCAAGCTGCCAATGTTATTGTGACAAAGAAACATTTTCAAGGAAGTATTTCTTAAAACATTTATTTATTTATTTATTCTTCATACATGACTAACGTTACAGGTCCTTAGCCTAATGCGTTAGTGGTATAAAATTACGATGTCACTCACAGCATTTATATCTCACATTTTATAGCGTTTAGTACACAACATATATGTGTACTAAACGCTATAAAAATAAATAATAAGATTAGCATAAAAAGCGACACACATTGAATAGTACAATATTTTTTAATAATATCATTGCTATAAATTTCAGATTTAAATCACAATATATTATTTATAACGGACAAATTCAAGGAAATTTATTTAAAGAAATTAGACGATTTAATAAAACAACATCAAATAATTTTGAAGTAAGTAGTTGAATACCGTTTTCATACACGAAAAAAAATATTTTTTTATATGCACATAAATATAACCGATTTTGTTTTTTGTTAATTTTGACATATGACAGTGAGAGTCATATGATTACGACAAAAAAGCTGATGTACGACGTAACAATATGTCTCGGTGGAAATTAATTCTTTTGTCGAGCAATCCGGAACCCTGTTTTGTGGCTTCAGCAGTACCTATACGAAATACGCTAAAATGTCTAACGTTACAGTAACAATGGAAAAATCACTTGTTAGGACGACTGTTGCTACTGTGGTAGAATAAAATATTTTTTTGTTATATTACGTGGATGTACGAAGAGAGTGATGCATGTGGAAGCACGGCATGTCTGTAAGGTTATAATTGATAAGGAGATATTTGGCACTCTGCACTCTCTGCCTTCCCCGTAAGGGGCCTGGCGTGAGGATATATATGTCTGTATTATACTAGTATTATTATTACCGCTGAGCCTGTTAGTGAAAATATTACACGGTTCTCATTTATTTACTGGGTTGATAAGCTTCTTTCCAGAATCGTGCTTTATCTTTAATCGCGGCGTCACTAACATTGGGTCTGATATGAAAGGAAAAAATATATGACAAATATATATGAAAAATATATTAACAGCTGAATAAATGTTTTCCAATCAAAATGATTTTTCCAATAAAACATTATATTTACATAACGCTTGGAGTGCATAAACAAATCCCATTTTCAACTCAACTGTAAATCAATTTTAATAACAGCCAGTCAAATTTGATTAAAGCATAGTTTACTAGATATAGTTACAGTAAAAGTTATTATTTTTTATCGCGCAAGTAACCCATAGTCCCTCAGGCCGCCTGGTGTTAGGTAGAAATTGAATACATGTAAATCTAACTTCAAAGACATTGACGTCTTGACATAAGTCCGTCGTTAATGTGTTATTACTTTTAAAAACTAAGTTATTTTTTTGGTGTTAACTATATGAAAACGTAGGCTTCAATTCTCGCGATCCGCGTGGCTCTTGATTTATATAAAGGTAACATGCCCTATCCAGGGACCCTAATAGTGAAGACCAATAACAGTAGTATTGTAATTGAATAGATAGCAGCACTGTCGCTTAGATGGCACCACCATCGTCTCTGTTAAGGTGTTGCCGACATTGGGTCACGTAATATAAACAACTCTAAAATCAAATAAAATACACTTCTACAATCAAATAATATACATACTCCTACAATCAAATAAGATACTTCTACAATCAAATAAGATATTTCAAATAAAATACATATTTCATACAATTAATACAAGCGTAGTTACTTAATGCGGCAACACTCATAGTTGTAAACACCATTTTTAGGCATATCGAAAATGTAGCAATTTTATTCGTCTTACGTTAAGTTTCAGTGTCAGTATATATGAAAACATAATTAAACATCCAATGCAATCGTTTATTTTCAGCCATGTATTGGCGCTGCGGGGAATACTGAGTGGTCCGATGCTGGCGCAGCTGGCTGTGAGCACTACACTCATCTGCTCTATTGGCTACCAAGTGGCGACGGTCAGTAAGAACGTGTATGTTAATGTTGTATGTGGATGTAAGCCTTGATACTACATTTCTTTAGATTTGCAATAACTTATTAACATTTTGAATAAGTTATTCAATATCAATATTAGGTACGTGCTTTTTGAATTCCTTTTACCTTGATTGACACCTACATAGGCCATTAAGTGTTTATATGTTAAGATGATTGTTGACGATGTAGATATAATGCAAGAGGCCCGAATGGATACATTTCTTACCCACTGCTTATAGGACTAGACGAAGTGCTAACCATACTTCAACAAATACGTTAATAACTGGATTAATTTATCAATGAGAAAGTACAATAAAAATGAAGAATTGATGTTCATTACAATTATTCATAATCGCTGGACACCTAGAAACAGACATTAAAAATAGAAATATACGAGACAGGCAACCAAAACAAAAAACATAACATCACGCCTGTAATCCTCGAAGTGGTAAGCAGCGGAGTATAGTACACTACTAAGTTTCAGCAGCTACTTTTACATCCAACTATGGAATATGGGGCGAGGTTATTGCTATACACCTGAGCTAGAATGTGAACCCAGGAACTCTCTATCTGCAGTCGCGCTTGCAACAACTTGATCCACGAGACAGACAGTCGTAAATAATTTAGAAACAGATCACTCTAAAATTGAATAGGTAGACGGTATTTAAAATGGTAGACGGTATTTAAAAGGAACGAAAGACCGTTGAACGCAATGGGCAAATATCAACTTATTATTATTCGTTTTGTTAATATTAGTAACAATAGGAATAACAGCACGAAGCAGGTCAGGTTTGTGAGAATAGAGATATTTCGGTGTCAGTGCACTCTGCCTATCCCGTTATGGACCTGTAGTGACCATATAATACAGATAATAACACTTATTATTCCAGAATACGGATAATTACACAAAACGTCTGATGAGTCTTCTATACTTGGGTTACAATATGTCCGTGCTATACATTATTTGTAGGTGGTGTGAAGAAGTGAAAATCCAGGTAGGTATTATAATTTAAATATTTTTTATCTTCACGCACAAAATCTTTTAGTATAGTTAAGTTTGCTTAAGTTTTGTGACCGACAACAGAACACATCTACGTATCTTATCTAAAACAATGAAGATACTGTTGCTTATCAGTATTTATCTTAGTATCTCACTCACTCAGTTCTCAGTATTTTTAATCATGTCAGCAAAATTCATAATAACTGTTTACGATTTACCTAATAAGCGTTAACTGAGGATTTGATTCGTTACGGCATTTACTTGGGTCTGTTTTATCATTATTAGCCGCCTGTTCCGGTCCACTGCTGGACAAAACCCTTTCCAATAGCACGCCGTTGAACTCGATGTTCAGTTCTGCGTTTCCAACTCCACCAGCCCCTTTGCGTATATCGTCACTCCACCTAGCTGGAGGGAGTCCTACGGTACGTTTGCTAAGGCGTTTGGGCCTGCGTAAGGGGCGTACTTAATTGACTTTAAATTTATTACTTTTATTATCCTTGCCTTTGTTTAATATTTATTGTTCACTAAGGCGTGAAATCTATGCCAACTAGAATTTGGCCAGGGTGGCAGTAATATCTTTTCTCATTCTGAAAGGATACCCGTGTCCAACAGTAGAACGATAGATGTCGATGCTAATGCTGATGATAAGAAAAATATTATATTTCAGAGTCAGAATATCGCAGAGGCAGTTTATTTCTCCGGTTGGGAACGTGGCATAGCGTTAGTACCTGGAGTGAGAGCTCGTATACTGCTGGTCATCGCGCGAGCGAACAAGCCTCTTGTTCTCTCAGCGGGTGGAATGTACGACCTGTCGCTCGCTTCGTACTCCAATGTACGTGGCTTGTACACTTTGCTCTAGTGTTTGTCGGACACTTTGTAGCCTTATAGCTTTTAGCCTTGTAGCATAATATTCGCTTGAAATATTAAATCGCCTAGTAACACTTGTTACGTGCAAATACTCGTCAAAGTCACTCTGTGAATTGTATAACTTGACACTAATGACAGGTGAATCAGCTAGACAGCACTGATTGTATTATAAAGGTATTCTTTTTTCTTTTAAATAAACAAAACAGAATATAATATACATATGTTGATTATGTAATAACACATTTGTAAAAACTGCAAACATTTCAATAAATTAAAATTATTCCACCGAATACTAAATATTATCACGGCAATATTAGTCTCCAAGCACTAAAATCAATAATCATGTTACCCACTTTTCATACGGTACGATAAATAATCGATTATAGTGGATAGTGTGGGGGTAAACTTCAAAATATTATACGTGCTGTCATATAATTTTTAGAAAACTAATACAATTTATTTAATTTTCCGGTGACATCACAATCCTTGGTGTGAAATATATGAATAAAACATCATGACAGTTGTGTCTTTTATAAGTTTGTCTGTAATCAAACCTGTTATACAGTGTGACATTTGAATAAAAGTAATCACCTTCTTAGTTTACTTCCATGAACTAAGCATTATAACAGTTTAAATATAAAAGTGTACTTTTTAAGACACCATACAGAAGTGTACTGTTTTATCAGCCATTCATAATTTCCTGTTAAATATTACATAACGCAAACAAGTATTTACATTGTTCCAGATGATAAAGACATCATATAGCGCGCTGACACTGCTACTGAGACTGCGTCATGAGTGATTAGAACTTATCAATTGAAACAGCTGGTGTTTTAGGGGCGCCTGGTAAATCGACGGAGACCAGAATCCATTCACATGCAAATGGTTTGCACTCGGACCAGACACTGTTCGGTATCGCTCATACTGCCATATTGATATTTAGTCACGGATCAAACGATGAATTGAAGACAAATACCGTCGAATACCACCAAGAATAGCATATACAAATTTGGCAGTAATGGATTAATAAATGAATACAAAACTTAGATGTGTTATTTGTTGTACATTGCTCTTAAATAACCAACAATTAAATATTGAAACGCTAGGAAATTGTTAATGGAAAATTTAAATACGAAAATATCACTTGCCATTTCATTTTTAAGGAAAGCATAATTAGGATTTAAAATCCATACGCTCTTCACCCTAAGCTACAACATGCAATGTATCACATGGGATGGGATGGTATTTTAATGAACACAAATCTGTCTACAAATTATTTCTGTACTTTTATTACTGTTAATTTACTTTTCCTGTATCAATATCTCTATCGAATTTTAGACCTATTGTAAAAAAACCATCAGTAATATTAGATCTTAGTACACACTACTACTTAGCGAACTACTCTCATACCCTCATACTACTCTCATCACGTCACGGGCTACTGACTGAAGTACAACCACTCTGCGTAGCTTTTAACATTAGTAACGAGAACTATGGACGTGCTAATGGAACATCTGCTATTCAATCAAGACGGCTTTGATATCAATCGAAAGTTGTATATAATATGTATTTATATCGTTTCTTAGATCATACTCACATATGTAAATAGAACGTCGTTATATCGCTGCAAAATTTTGAAGGCTACTACATAATCTGGGTGTTGATATCGAAACCCTTTGTACTGTCTACTAAGTTTGTCTAATGTGGCTTAAGAATAATGTGGATTATATGGCGTTCGTAGCGTCGACAGATTTTTAAACCGTTTTCAAGATTTGAAATACGAACATTTTTAAATGAGCATGTCACCCACACACGAAAACATGAAAAAGGTTTATGTGATACTTATAGATAGATCGTCGTTTACATGAATGACACAAAAATTTATTTAACGTTGTGTCAATGCGTTGTGTTTGTCACCAATTAACTAAAATGAAACTAAACGGTGAAACAAATGCGCCTCTCAAAATATGAAATTTGACAAAATGTACTTCATATTGCAATGATAAATTAAGAATTTTAATACTTCGCATTCACAGCTAAAACGTTGACACGACCAGACAGATTCAATATAATCATTACATATACATTATGGCAGGAGAGTGATGGATGTAGCGAATGATAATAAGCACGCAAATATTACCACAGATTTGAGATAATGTGGACGAAGTTGTCATTGGCATTGATATGTTAAAATGGGCCATTGTCCCAGCACATTTACATTCGAACGAAATATGTGCCGGTGATCAACGTGCCTTAGAATTGGCGTTGTTTACGACGAATACAAATTATAAATACTGCGACATACCACTAACCTGGGCATTGCCTTAACGTCGTTTACGAGTTTTGTCGGTACACGTCCGATAAAAATGTATATTGCCAGCTTTTTAATCGCGCTTATTAATTTACATGTAGTTTTTGCTAGTCAGGTAAGAAAACAGGAAAGTTATTACGTTCGTACGAAGATATGTCAAACGATAACCGGATTCACATTAGTTTCGTGTGATTTTTGTCATCCTTGTCATGTTTGCTAGCTATTCTTTTTTTTAATTTACATACATGTTTTTAAAATTGTTATTAAGTTGTCTGCTGGCCAGCACTTATTAATGTTAGTTTATCTATATAGATAAATGTAATGACATCGTACGAAAAGGTATATAAGTTCCATCGTTATTGATTTAAATTGTAAATTGATCAGTGGAATATCTAGACAACATTTTTAGATAAAAGTCAATAATATCATGCGTGTGTTGCTTATAGAAACTTGTAAGACTGAACATTTTGTCGAAGACCTGATTATAGGTAATGTAAGATGATTAAAAGGCATTATAGAGATGTTGTACGAGTACGCACGCACTAATTAGGAATTACTAAAGGTGTAATTGGACCTCATTAAATTTAATATTAGATCCATCGAAAATCCGTTGGACGCCATTTATCTCGGTCTTAGCAACGGAAAGCCATTCACTTACATAATTTTCAGAGCAATTGGGGGCACATATCGAACCTTTCAATAGAAACAGGTCCGGTTCGGAAATTGGCGAGCGTAGTACAAAGCTTACCTGATTTCGAATTAGAGGGATTCAGAAATGACGGCTTCTACCGAGTGAAGGACGAAGGTAAATATTTATCTACGAACCTATTGAGTTATATGCGTTATGGGAACGTAAATCCGGGAGACGAAGGCGTTATTGTTACTGCGTACTATAGCGACCGTCTGCCTCCATTAGCTTCAAAGGATAAAACCGTCGGGTACCTCATTCAAAGGGAAGAATTAGGTAGCGAGTTCAAGAGAGGCATCGTAGAGTACTTAAGACGCTTACACAGAAATAAGAGGCAAGAAAGTAATACCTTTTAAAATTACTTTATTTCATATATTTCTGTAGCAAAACGTAATTATAATGGAAATAATCTCCTCTGTAATAATGTTTGTTATTTGTATTGTATACCTTATTTATACGTATACTTTCCATGTGTTAACTATTCGACTTTATATATTTCAGACTGTAGAGACTAAGCAAAGCAATGTCAGGCGCCTAGGGTCCCTCGCTTTTGAATGGGTGACCTCTAATGTCAAATTTTAATGTGTGTTTTCGTGCTTCACAGAGCATATTAGGTAGGTAGTTGATTTAGACGATATGCTTTAGCCACATCGTTCATATTTAAGGCCTTTATGACCATATTAAGTGGTATTAAAAGTCGCATAAAAACATCTAGTGAAATATTGTTACAAATTAGGCTTTCTCTATTTATTTGGAGATGGGTTATATGATCATCATAACTTAAGGACAAGGACGAGGTTAATTGTTTTTTGTCTTGACTACTCTGTCGAATTAGGAAACTTGTAATGTTAGATGTAGTTTGAATTATAGTAAATAAATAAATAAAACGAATTAAGTTTCTAAAGTGTTTTGATGGTCGTGTTGGTTGCAAGCGCGACTGCCTTGAGAGCTTCTGTGTTCAAATCCCGGGGCGAGTACTGTTGAATTTTTCTAACTTAGATTTCTTAGTAGAAATTTCTAATCGTGGCTCGGAGTCTGCATTTGTGAACGACGTATCGCAATAGTTTCACCGCCTATTCCATAATGGGCCGTAAACGTAATTTTTAAATCGTGGGAGGGTATTACAATTATCTGCTTACCTTTTCGGGCATCACGCCTACGTGATGTTACGTTTTTAGGCGCATATACATAGGTTAGTTTTACGAATGTAAATATAATTATTATAGACGGTCCAGATATAACAAAATACCTACATTTAAATTTAATAGGTTGAGACACTTAAGTACAGTAACCGGTCGTGTAACGCCTCAAACATGTTATAAGTATTTGACCTTAATGTATTACGAAACATGATACTTCACTAATAGCTATAGTGTTAAAGACCATGAGGTCAATTAGCGATCTATTGATACTGGCGGCATGTCGCATGAACGCCGACAAATTTATGGATAAGAATAGCCCACAGTAGCAGACTTGGTCCTTTGAAATAGACCGGCTCGGAGAACAGAGCCGATTTTGATCGTTTTAAAACAAAACTTCAGCATATAGAATTCAAGAAAGTCTATTTTACATTTCAATCCATTAATGACAATAGGATGCTCGAGCATCATTACAAAACAATTGAAATGTAAAAATAAAATGAGATAAAGGTTTATTTGAAATGCGCTAAAAATTGGCTCTGTTTTCCGAGCCGATCTATTTGTAGGGAACCATATAGTTTAACCTTTAGATTACATTCCTAATTACAACCTGAAATAATCTATTATCTATAACAGCATTATAATTATAAATGTTCCTAGAATAACGTTGTACTCATCTTATTACATTATCATGTTAAGTTTAATCATGCAATACAAATAGAGTATTGAATTACGCGTTTGCCATAATTTGCAGAGAGCTCGATGCTTGTTAATTATGTGATTATGTGCTCATATTTATAATATTATATTATATGTGATATATAATGGACATTTTGTAACAGAATCTTTGGATACTATTCATGTTAAAAAAGTATTTCTACGTCACATTGACGTCCGATCGTTTGGAACGCAAAACTCCCGGTAATTGGGGAAGATAGAAATGGATACACTTCTAAGTGGCAACACATCTATAGGTTTTCAATGTATCGCTACGTTACGATAGTCTGCGGATGGAAACGTTACTTAAGTTTTATTATTAGTGATCTTCTATCGTGTTTATGACTTGTTAAAGGGCAAAAACTATGTGTTTGCCAGTTGTATTATAAGAGGTACGTTAAACACCTCATCGTTAAGGGAATAAAAATGAAAATATAATATATTTCAATAATGCTTGAAGCGAAACGGAGACGTAAAACAAAACGGAGGCAAAGACTTAAGATCTTCATTAAACGGAAAACTTATTTTTTATTCAAGTTTTTTTGTCCATAATTATTTGAGCAGTAAATTACTTAAGATGTTTCATGTAAAATCGTATTTAGGGAACCGAAGTGAGGCTATTTGAATTCTAAAATGTAGCTGATGAACAACGAAGCAGAGGAGGTGCCCTCTTAGTCCAAAATTGAACATACATTATATATATAAAGTATGTCGTATATTCTAATAATATTGCCCTAAAGCGGTGAACACGAGAATGATAGATATGGCAACATTATTAATTATGTCACTAATTTCATGGCATTGTTTCAAAATGTTCCACACTAAAAATTAATTTTAATTGAAAAACATATTTGTTCAATCTTTAATAACAGAATAGATACTAGGTAACAAATATAAAAATATGTTTTGAAACAAAGTTAATGTATACTGTTTTAAGGTAAATACTATTGGTTAGAAAATGTAAATAAATATCTGTTGACAATCGTACTTTCTTTTCAGTTCTATTATACGTTGTATTTAAACGTCAACCCATATATAGTTTAAGCCTATGACTAGATAGAATCTGTAGATCGTTGCGGCCCCTAGTTTCCATATAAGCGAACTGGTTCGTCAGGCGAAGCATGACTATGAACATTGCGTACACATTCACTTCAATTACATATTGCGCTCCGTGCTCGGAATCCTTATTGGACGTATAATAAAATATCTGCTTGTCTGCTCAATAAAATATTTATTTATTCATTCATTTATATCCTCGCATCTAGGATCTCGCATTAATCTATCGTTCTACAAGTACGTTTCCAACTACTGAAGGTCGGCAATCAACTGATGGAATCCGCTCCTATATTTAGCGTGATGGTTGTATATCATTATGGGTCTAATGTTTTGAAATATTACTCAACCCTGTTTTAAATTCACGTTCGAAACTATTGTAAATATATAGGTGCATGATATAAAAAACTTTAAGAGTCAATTGGACCGCATGCAAATTACAGTTGAAATCTTAATGTTTATGGAAGTGAATAAATTGCCAGTAGATGCTTCATACAAAACTTAGTAACATAGAGATATCATATTGCAATACTGATTTCTATTGACAATTAAATATACAATATTTCATAACTACGGTAAAAATAAAATTGCGAGTAAAACCTCATAAAAAGCTAGTATAAGATCAAGATACCCGCGAGCATGGACTCACATTTCAATTAATGATTCGTTCGCGATCACTTCTTACAATCCTCGCCTCCGGTCAGTAACCTGCCTTAGGCATCATGACACATGACGAATTCGAAATATGATATGTGATTTGATACCATTTCAAACTAGCATAAGGTTGAATCACTGCCCACCTTTACGAGAATACATTGCATTAATCAAATATCAACACTGACAAATTGTTCAGTATTCACTTGAGTAAATATTGCAAATCTACTTTTTGAATATATATAGTGGGTGCCCCAGTAGGTACTACAGTACTTACTTTTTGAATATATATAGTCGGTAATACAGCACCTACTTTATATATACAAAAAGTCGATTACTTATAATAATAATAGCAAACATATAATTTCGTATATACTCTAGAGATAAACACGTTGACGTTAAGTAAACAAAACAAATATATTACGGCAGTGCTGACCCGAGTGGCCATAATACAATTATCTTTTACAATATCAAGGGACGGTCAACGACGTATTTTTTCAAGATAATAGAATGTCACAGCTGTTCGCAATTTTATGGATGCGCATTCCAGTGGGCGTCCGTTTTGGCGAATATTCTTCGTTAAAAATAGCATTCCATTTTACGTGAAAGAATAGGATGATGGAATATGATAATAAAATTTTAATATAAATGCTACAATTGGATACCTTCAGAATGTATTAGGGGAGCGCTTGTTGCAAAATTATATCAGTGGAAAAGAAGAGTAATTAATGAAAAAAAAACAGGAAATATATTTTTAAAGTTTAGTAAAATTGAATTAGCAGTTAGTTATTATTTTGCGAATACATTTCGGCGTTCCACATTACGTATGGGTAGCACGCGCAATGATTATAAAACAAAAAGCGGGCGCTCGCCCTTTGTTTACTATGACGCATGAGGCATGAAGCCCAATGCAATCTATAAACTGCGGAGTCGTTTACCTTCCTTGCGACGAGACGCTCGCCATGTGCGTAGATGCGTAAGCGCAGCGCCACAGTGCCGACAGAGAGGCGGTGCCCGCGGCGGCGCGCGGACGATGGCGCGCTGGCTGTGGGCGGCAGTGTTGCTCGTGACATCCACCTCTGCATGGAAGCCGGCACTACAATCTGTCTACCTACCGGAATCGCCTCACACGCGCCTCCCTCGCCACGTCCCCGGAACCATTCGACATCTGCATCTCTTGGGCTGGCACTTGGAACTCAAAGAAAATCGCGCCATTCGCTCCCCGTACTACAACGAGTGCCAGTTTTACAAGGGGCGGGTGCTGTATGAAGAGGACTCTACTGTAACAGTGACTGAATGTGAAGGACAGTTGTACGGATTATTGCAAGTTGGGGGAGAGGACTTTGTGTTGCAGCCGACGAGATCTGACGGCGGTCATGTCCTGCGACGCCGCGATGTCCTGTTGTCGGAGCGGCCGGCGTCGTACAATCTCACCGGAGATGCGGTCGCCGACCTTGACATTGACTTCGAGGATGAGGAGCCGACATTTACACCGCACGTACGTCCCCGAAACAGTGACTATTCAAGCATCGATTACTTACGAAGTAACATGCTTCCCATCACAAGACCGGTTTCAGGTGTGTAAATCAAATGAATATGGCATAATTTGTGACCACTGTGTAGATGTGGGAAATGTGCATTTTGATATTGTTCCAGGTGTTAAAGGTTTGTGGCTGGAGGTAGCGATAGTTGCAGATCACACAATGCTAAAGTTTCACAGTCAGGAGAGAGTGAAACACTACATTCTGGCTTTAATGAATATCGTAAGTACGACCGCAAAGCGTTTAAATAGACGTGCTGTTTTTAAATGCGGGTGCGCGCTCGTAACTCAGACGATTTATGTAATATTGTTTTAAAGGTCAGTGCCATCTTCAACGACCCGTCACTCGACTCAAACATGACGCTCGTTATTAATAAATTATTTCTTCACGAGGAAAAGGATTCCGTAATTAAATATGAAAACGTAAGAAAATCTCTCTCAGCAGTAAACAAATGGAATTATCGACATCTTATGAAATTGCCACCAGGTAAGCGTAGTTGAAAATGTAATTAACTTTATTGTTATTATTTAATTGTCATTATATATTTGTTATTAAGGACTTATTATATACCTGATTATTTTTATAACATTCAACTGATACAGTATAGTCACTGAACATATTACGCGATAAATGTTTAATGTTATCGATGTCGTAATATAATATGTGAATATCTGCGGGTAAATAAAAACAGTCCGTACTTCATTGCTCTGTGTTCCGATTTGAATGTAATTTATTAATGGCTCGAAAATAATATTATGTTCATAAGATCATAACACTATATTTAAATTGTTTAATTAATGTAATTTATTTATTACTTGACTGGCCCTTTGACGCAGTGGTTAGTGAACCTGACTGTAGCGCCGGGGGTCGTGGGTCCGATTCCCACCCAGAATAAATATTTATGTGATGAACACAGGTATTTGTTCTGTGTCTGGGTGTAAAAAAAATATCTATATAAATATATATTTCTATGTATATATGTAGTTTATCAGCCGCCCGGTTACCGTAACACAAGCTCTCTTGATGCTTAGGCTGGGATCAGATGGCCGTGTGTAGATATGTCCCAAGATATTTATTTATTTATTTATTTTACTTATATTTAATATCTTATGTACACCGATGAATGTAAATTGTATACTAATTAATTATTAGTTTGAAATTTATAACACGCTTTCTTTCGTGAAATATTTTTATCATCAATTGCAAGTTTTTAATTGGGACATTTTTACCAAAAAAATATGACCATTTTTATAAAAAACATTCTATAAGTTGACATTAAAATTGTGTAGGTACGACAGGTTATTATTGATTGATATTGTATTACCGCAAATGACTTCGTCATTGCCGCTGTACGAGCAACCGCGAATCCGTCGGACCTAGCATAATTTGATAATGCACAAATTGTGTTACACGTTCTGGAAACAGAATCAAGGTAAATTGCACGAACAATAACAGTGATTATAAATATTTCATAGTATGCAAAAGTCCGGTATATGGCAATAGACTCGCCACCTATTCCATATTGGGATGTAAACGTAACTGGTGAAACGTGGGAGTGTACAACACTCGTCTGCCTACCTCTTCGTGGATTACAGATGTTTCGTTACGTATGCAAACCTTTGTTAATTAACACAAATAGTTATTTAGTGATAATAATAGCGTGAGATGCATAGCTATATGTTGCCAATGCTATAAAATAAATTATAAAATTACTGTTGGTCGTGTTGGTTGCAAGTGCGACAGCCGATCGAAAGGTCCTGGGTTCAAATCCCGGACCGAGTACTATTGGATTTTTCTAAAACTTTAAATTTCTAGTAGTGGCTCTGAGTCTGGATTAGTGCCCGGTGTATGACAATAGACTCACCGCCTATTCCGTATTGGAACGTAAACGTAACTGGTGAAACATGGGAAAGCACAACACTCGCCTGTCTACCTCTTATTTTAAAAGCTTTATTCGAGGATCTTCAGCAAAACCGTTGATGACGTCTTTCGTGAAAGAATCGCCCATACTGCTAACAAGTTTTTACCACCACAGCGCCATTCGGTACATTCGGTAATCTTCAATCAACAGGTGGTCGAGGGCGCGGGCGGCAATCGTAGTTCTTGCTTGCTGCCTGCGCTGACATATTTCGTAAATGTAACTGGAATGTGCGCACGCCTTTTTAAGTGTTTAATTCATAATATTACTACTTGAAATATATTGTAAAATAAAAACAATTATCGAAAATAAGGAAGAAAGCATACAAAATCCAGAGGAGGGGAACAGTTGCCGCTCCCTGTTGTGTACACCCATACCAACCGCCTTCCATCCAACTCCCCACCGTAACTTATTAAGATTAATAAAAAATATTACCGTGTCAGATCTACAAGCACTTAAATTTTGCAGTCGTTAAATTTAAAAATGTAAACACATTTTATCAAATATTACTATAATTACGCTATTGTTAACAATATTACAGACAGCAGTGGGTATACCTGCGTAATATATATAATTTCACTATTCGTGTATTACAGACAGCGGTATACTTGTGTAATATTAGTAACTTTGCTATTGATGTATTACAGACAGCGCTCTACTTGTGTAATATAAGTGACTTTACTGTAGGTATATTACAACCGAGGATATACTTGTTTAATGTAAGCAAATCTCTATGCTCATTAGACAGTACGGGTTGGGATGCTGCCGTGTGGCTAACGCGAGCGCCTCTCGGAGGTCCGTCGGGCTTCGCCCCCGTCGGCGGCGTGTGCACCCGCACCCGCTCGGCCAGCATCGACCGCGATGAGGGCCTCACCAGCGCGTTCGTCATCGCGCACGAACTTGCGCACCTGTGAGTATGATTTACCTATGTTATTTTATTGTGTAACTACCCTTATTTGTGGAATATATTCTTGACATGCATTTTTATAGTTAACATCGGGTCTGTAATCCCTGAAAAGGTAGACACCTTTCACCAGTTACGTTTACCACCCATTATGGAATAGGTGGTGAACCTATTGCCATCCACCTCACATAGGTCCAGACTCCGGCC
>DVOY01000066.1:0-15884 GCA_018237585.1 Apyrrothrix maculosa | reverse complement strand
CCAATATAATATGCTACTCTGTACAACGGCGAATAGGCTTTTTCTTAGCATACAAATCCATCTTAGGACGTACCTGCACTTAACATGCAGTAAAACAGAACATCTGTGACAGTCCTCACATCAAACTTGAAAGGTAGTGAACGAATATCGACATCGCAATGACCGCTTAATACCAGACTATATTATCGCCACTCAACTACCGAACCATGTGTAACAAATACACTAATTTCAACTGTCGTTTTCCTACCTATTTGCGGTGAGACAAGCCAGCAAGATACGATCGGGCAAATCTGTTGATTACGCAAACAAGGTACCGTTTACAATCTCACGAATGTACACTTGGATCGCTAACATCTCTAATCGGCAACGTCTCTCAGTCTGATGACTGTAATTAACTCGAAGCTGTGTTTAATATTAACTTAATCGAATTACTTCGAAAATAGAGTATATGGTTGACGATACAAATTATTTATGTCAGTGATAGCCAAGCGAGAATTAAATTATTTTTAAACGTTAAAAAAGGTTAAATGTTAACAGTAACAGTGTTACTTAAGTTATTGGAATGAATGTATTACAGTATTTAAATTTAACAGTAAGAGGTTCTAAACTTCACATTAAGAGTCCAAGTCAAGCTCACATTCCCGTAGTGAAGCCTTGCTATACAACAGACGAGGCTCTGGCGACCGGCTGATCGCAGTATATTGCAGTCTACCTAGTCAAGACTAAATGCCCCTGCAGCCGACGGGCAGCAGCATATGCAGTCCGTAAAGTACACAATTTCCCAACCCGCATACCCAGTGTGAGGATTATACACAAAAAACCCCTTAAAGGAGACCTACTTCTAGTACTGGACTGTGACAAGTTGAAGATGTAGCACAAATATACATTCAATAAACAGACCAATTCGCTTTTGTTCTATAAAAATACATACAAATGAAGTTATTTTCAGTTAAAAAAAGATATATATGTTATGTGATCAGAAATACGAACGATTTAATAAGTGAGTTCGAAGTGTGACCCGGACGCGAGGTCACAAAGCAACAGTTCTCAAGTCCGTCCCGAGTCACGCTCATTAAGCCGTTCGCCTAATGACCCGCTGCGGACTCACGTGCTGTTTTCGTTTAATGAGACTTTAAAAAATATACAGACAATATATTTCTTCACTAAAACTTCTTTCATTAAGAAAAGTAGATTTAGAATTGTTCTTATACGATCTTACAATTTGATATGTTTAATAACAAGTGTAATTTGGTATATACCAGACGATGCCCGTGAATGTGAAGAATAAATGTGACCCAAGTGTCTCCCGAGAGTGCGGTCACAAAACAATCCTCGAGACCGTTCCGGGTCACGTCTATTACGCTTACCTAATGACTCATTGCGGACTCACGTGTTATTCTCTGTTAGAGAGGGTCATAGGAACAGTTAGTGTAAATCGTGGTGTTGACATATTTTACAGTTACATAACCCAGATTTTAAATGTAACTCATAATCATAATAGATAATAAACAAATCCACAATTAAATTGATTTAACCTTACTTATAATGTCAGTGTGTTTGCATGAAAGCAAATCACAGTACCGGTTTAGTACTCCCAAAAAAAACGTACCCCCGATAAATAAATGCTAGACTAGAAAGCATGAATATTAATGTACATTTTTTATTGTTTCAGGTACATCTGCACCCTTGTACAGACTTCGCAAGTCGAATTTTAAGTTTAAAATATTCATAAAAACTGGGCGAGAGAATAAAACAACAGTCAAGTCTCCACAAAACCCGAATAAAGAGTTCTAAGGGCTCTTTCAGACCAATAATCACGTTCAGACCGTATAAGCACCTTCTAGTACGTGCGTATACGCATGAGTGTTTTGTGACCTACGCGCGTCTCGTACGGACGTACACGCACGGGGCTCTATCAGACCAGCGAATTTTCAGTGCATTTAATCTCGTTTTAATACGTACGTGTAAGCGCGCTTTGTACCGCACGCGAGCTCGTACTAGAATAGGTGTATCTTACAGACCGGCGTTTTCTCGGAGTATACGCCAAAACAAGCGTAAAGTGCGCCGAAAATATCACCGACACTGGTCTGAAAGAGCCCTAAGTAAAGAATAAACCCAATTAAACGACGTATTTCAAAATTTAGAAACTTGCTAATAGCTCTAAGATTTTGTCTCTAAATTCACGTCTAGATATTTTTTTGTTTCCTTGTATTATTTTATCAATATTAACATTCAGTATTTAAAATGCCAAAGCGAAAACATATGTGTATTAGCTTGTGCTGTCTTTATACTATGCTTTGTGACAGTGACAATAATTACTTATGGATAATTTTGTAATATACAAGTATTCTTTATATAATTATATTTAAAGAAGGGTTAAAAGTATAGTGTAAATCCGGCATTCCCTAATAAATCAAGATCATAATCTGCTGTTAAAATTTTTATTAATATTTTATTTTTCAAATTGTTGGCCGTATAACCGTTCCGTTCGCACCCTGTGTTTACTTTTCGCACTTTAAAAAGTTTTTCCCGAGATATTTTTTTATCTGTCGTTAACGATGGCAAATTCGGAATTGCAAATGCCGTTAATTGCCTGATGGAAGTTAGCGTCCGCACTCGTCGCGAAGCGTTGATTGTCGAAATGTTTAACATTTCTAACGGTCGAATAATTAAACGAAATGCCTTTGACGTCAATAATCACGCCTAGATGCTCGCAAGATTTGAATTTCTCAGGTCCTTTACTTAGACACTTAGCCTCAGATCACAATATCTGTGATGAAGATGCTATAGTCCATTTCATCTCTTAGTAATCACGAGATAATTGATAACTAATTATAACCGCGAATAGAACGTTCTAAATTAATAAAAAACATACCGTCACTGCTTACAATAGCATCACTATAGAATAGACCTAGAAATAAAAAAAGAGTAAAGTGTAACGAAAAAATAAATATACCTTTACAAAATAACATGTAAAATAAATCCCGCTTTCCACAAACCCGCAATTGAGAACGCGATCCGAAACAACTGTACTTACTTAGAGTCCACGACGGGCCCAAAGTATTTTGAATGTTCTCAACTTGAGTCGAGAGCCCCGCTGAATTCATCAGTATTATTTGCGCTAAAACACTGCTAAATTGGTGCCCTCTCCGGTCGAGAGGTTTATTTCAACTTTAAATCATAATATTTAGATCGAATTTCACAATAAAGGGTCGGAATTTAAAGATACTCATTGAAACACTTTCATCTAATGAGTTTTGCGTTTTACCCGCTTAATTCGTTTTATCAATTTGATTGTCATAGAGACTTGATGCCAAACGATATCAATATGAACTTACGAAATTCCTCGCCCACGACACGCACTTTTGCTTTCTATATGGTTTAAATTAATATCATAGTTTTGACAAAATTGTAGTGAAATATTCGTCTTTAAATTGTTGTAAGATTGCGACATAAAAAATTTTTTTTTTTGCTTATTATTTCAAAATCAAATCAAATCAATAAGCACATATTTTGACAGCAGTGTACGTACATATTCCAATATCTAAAATATACCCTTCACTGCGACAACAGACAGTCCTCGTGGCACAAAAAGCTATCCCAATTTCCCAGAAAGAAATGAATGGGTGGCCTATTTATTTTGCGAATGTGAGAAGCGCCATTTCGTACTTCCTGGTAAGATCTAAAGCGAAAATTCAAAAATAGCTAGTAATTTATCAGGAAATGTTCAGAATTCATCAGATAATTGTGCGGTTATAACGTCATGATCAAATTTTAAAATAACGGCCTACTTGTATCCGGCAGATCACAATTTCATAATTTGCTTTTTTGTAATGAATTAATATTTATGATTAACGCTTTAAGACTTTAATAAATTAGTGTATCATACATGAACATTCATAAGATTAACGCAAGGAAATACATAAAGTAAATTGTTCACGAAATAAAAACGCCCAAACATTATTGATATTAATACTTCCTTCAAATGGATCGTAATTCATTTTTCCCCTGCACGAAAACATGAGGCTTAAATGGGCTTCCTTCATTTATTCTCTGTCAGCCATAAAGTGCGGCATCAATGTGGGCCGTGTTAGTGATATAGATATAGAATACTATTTACAAGTGGGTAGACTGACAAACACGACTATAATTATCGCTTGCCTTAATGTACATATTTTAAGTATAATGGCAGTCACATATTAGTGATTATTTTCTCTATTTTAATATTATGTAAATAGTAATTTTAAAAGTTAACAATAAGTTTTGAAGATTGTGGATATATATATAACTAGATTGTGGACAGATAGTAATATTTCATCATCATCATTACCATGATTAGCCTGTTTAAGTCCACTGTTAGACTTAGAACATTTAGATTTACAAAAACTAAGTTTTAGGCATTTGTACATTTAAAATTTTTTACTTCAACATAAAAACGCAAACAAAAAAATACTTTTAACAGCTCGTATCATAAATACACCGGCAGGTTGCCGCAGTCTTCCACACCAGATACTTGAATTTTATAACTAGAAGTGAACTAAATACTGAAGTATGTGTTTTAACGATGCAAGCTCGTCCCAATCGATCTGAGAAATATTCTCTATGCGTACCCTTAAATCGCTTCCCTTAAGCTTAAAGTGCAATTGACAGTAAACCCTTCATCAATTACATTCTGTCAGCACGACAGCACTCTCATTGGGAATTATTTACGATCGCTGCTATTCTTACTATCATCGCCCTAAATGGTGTAATCCACCCTGATTTATCGTATGATGGGTCCGATAACTTACTATATATTCCATTAAATAATCTTATTAATTACATATGAATTAAGTCCGATAGCAGCAATGCCAATGAATAACTCGGATTTCAATGTCTGATGATATATTGACGAGACTTGAATTGAGATGACTCCAAAAAATTTGAATACTTATAAAAACTGAGACGTTAGTCAAAGTAAAACGGAGAATTATTTCCTATATATTTTCATATGCTTACGTACGGTTCATATGTTTCCGTAATATTATTTTAAACCATTATTTGCACTTCAACTATTCACTTGCTTTACAGTGAATTCTAAAAGATTTTTAAAGTGATCTGGCTTTAAATATCCCCCATATGTTATGATTCACCATTAAACCAATGTCAACTAGTATGTATGTGTACCCTGCTATGGACAATAAATTTAAGAAGAATGTCTAGTTTTCGATTCCCATCTTGACGGTCTTCCGTAATTGGATTGGTGATACAACTGTTAGAACTCTTCCAATCATCGTCCCCAAACTGTTGTAATCCTTCCTGATTTATTTTAGGGCGCCTGATTACTTCCCATGCATTAGACTGATGAATGTATTTGCATTGGATGTCTTAGGATTAGCTGCCCCCAGAACCGACTGTTCCCTGACTGTCCTGACATGTTGAACAGCGATTTGTTTTTATTTAACTGGCATTAAGTTTAAAACGGTTTGTCTGATATTATTAAGTTTTTTCGCTCTCCCTTGTATACCATTAGTATTACTGTTTGTTTAGGTACGACGAAACTTGAAAATTGGTTATTTATCTTGTTCAGTTCAATATTTTTTTTATAAATAAATATAAATTATAATTTCTAGTGACAACAAATATATTGCCAATTTTTATCACAATAAAGAACCCCTATCAAAATATGTAATAGACTATTTTAATTAAATTACATAAATATAGTCGATTGTGACATCATCTTTCGCTTACAATAATTAATAATCGATTGAAACCTAAAGCGAAACAGTTGGTAATGGCCAACTGTTTCTTTATCGCCCGCCACCCCAAACTTTGACAGACAATGCAAAGGTCACATCGTCGAGTCACGCAAGGTGACAGATGGCCTGGCAGTGTTGCCAACTTAATTAGCTTTGTCCCTTGCACGCATATGCAATCATGCGATGTATTCGTTCTAAATTTAGTATTGTGTTGTACTAAAAGTTTTGTACCCGCCATTCTTGACCATTATTTACCAAAAACGAGTAAAACGATCGTTTACATTCAAAATTATTTTCATCTATTTCAGAATTCCTACTGTTATATTCCGTCCTTTGTTGTTTAGAGCTTCGCCAATCTGTAAGTAAAATTCGCCACAGTCAGCAGAGTGAAATAAATTGCTTGCGAAAACGTGGGCGAGGAATAAAAAGAAAACTGTTGTAGCATCAAGAGTCCCGTAATTAATGGAGATGTCCAGCGGCGGTGAAATAACGAATACCTACGCTTCCCAAGCCAGAGTTTGACATTAGCTTGATTTTTATATTTCGAATTAAATTCGTAACGTTCCAACTTGTACCACTTTTAGTGTAGTTTGAATTTGCCCTTTTTGAAACTAAGTCAGCATTTCGTGTCCAACTTGTGGCTACTTGACCGACTAGTTTTCCTAGTTTTCTCGCAGTTCGCTAAAATAAAAACATCTCATTGCACTGTAGACCGTGACGATTTTTCAAAACTAATTAAACCTACAGTAATCATCCATTGTATAGTTAATAATTCATATTTCAATACTAGTCTCATATATGCAGTATATACTAAAAGAAATGTTAGCGAAAACCAAGATGCAATTTAGCTAACTCTCAGAATAATCTTTAAATTGTCGTGTAAATAATTACTGATTTTATATATATATATATCAAAATAAAAATATTTAAATAGACCCATTTATTTATCAAACGTTCTAATGACCGCCAAGTAATAATATGTAATTTGTGGCAGGTCGCCTTCATTCAATAAGAAACAAATAGTAATGATATATCTGAAAGTACGTCGATTATCTTTGGTATACCTCAAACTTCATATACACTGTTGATATTCTGAGTGGCACGTGTCCATCTGCTAAATACCAAGCTGTTTTGTCTTGTTAAATCTAAATCATCGTATACAAAATCCTCTACAATAGTATATATCAATGGAGGACAGGGATCACCTACAATTAGGTATTTCAGGCATTAGGGCATTCTACCCTATGGCAAGTTTAAGTGTGTACCTAATTTCACAATCGCTGTATTTGGTCAATTCCATGAGTATTTGTTTATTTTAATTAGAATTTTAAGGGCACTTAATTGTACTAAAAATATTAATAATACTTTTGACCAAAATTCGTACGAAAAATTCCCACTAAGATTCATTTCATAATAAAAATAACTTTCCAGTATTTAGTTAAACGAAGCTTATAAAAAATCTGCATCAATTATATCCAAATGTAATCAGTCATGAATTTGCCAGAATGTGGAATACTACAAACTTTTATTTATTCAAAAGTAATTCGTGTTGCAATTTGAAATGTTGTATACCATTTACAGTACGGTAGTTGAACCACAAAACCGCACAAAGTCATAACTATGGTAGTCCAATTAATCGGAGTCCAATAATGCGATCAGCTCGACAGTTGCTTGATTACTGTCGGTGTTTGCTCAGCGTAACCCCGGATAATTCCAGTGGCCAGGCGACAATCACACCTACCAAAGAATTTCCACATTATTTACAGTCAATACCTCATCTACCGCACATAATTATCGGTATATTTATTTCGTTTCCTATAATCTTTTACTTTTTCATTGTAATTACATACCTGTAATTAGAGTAATAAAGACGTTATTAGATATACTTTCTCCCTCATATTATTTTGTAATGATAGTAAAATCTAAAAACAATACTTACTTGATTATCATTACTAACATCATAATTTTAATTGTCAATTAATCAAAAACATGCAATCCGCTAAAATTGTATTGTCTTTAGCAGTTCAGCGCAAAAGAAGTACACTTTTGAAACTATCACTTTGGTTTTGAATCTGTTCAAAATATGAAAAGAACGATTTCCATAACAAATTGCAGACAAATTTAATGTCAAGTTATCGTGAAACCAGCGTACCTATCTTGGTATAATAATTTCCCGTTATTCTCGTAACGTAAGGCCCTACCGCGATATACCGTCTTGAGAAAACGAATGAGTAATACGCGTACCATATGAGATGAAAAATGACTAGACTTCCGTCAGAAAACTCATACTACTGGCGTCGAAAAAAACATTAATTTCGACACATCGGTAAACTCGGCGCCCCGGTTCGCAATATCCATCACGGAGACTATTTGCATAGAGGGTGATAAATCTGAGGAAGAAATCTTATATGTAGACTATATTGGTGCTGGCTGTTATAGCAACAGCAATGTATCATGTCGGATTCATTTGCTGACTTATTGCCCTATATTCCGCTGTCGAGGACCGGGATCGTTCAATACTGGAAATAACTGCGTGACGTAAAGGCATTGCAATTCCTCGCATCCGGACTACATGGAGTCTTACAAACTAATGAGATATTACTTTTTTGTTCTTGGGAAATTAAATGTCATGCTGTTCTTTATTTTGTTTAATTCTAACGTTTCTTTTTCAATTTTTAGATGTAACTTTTTTTCACGATTCCATTTTACTCAAAAATTACATAAGTAAAAATGTAGAATTGATATTTTTAATTTCACCAGTAAGTGTAATATGTATGTTGACCAGGAAGCGTGTCTTCAGTTCAAAAGTATGGTGCTAATTCAATTTTATTTTGTCTGTCATGGAGTTTTATAGGCAATAGACATTTATTAGGCAAGCATGAGACATTATAGGCCACATAATTACTTTCCATCAGGCATGTCTGTGGCCAAATGGTAAAATATACCGTATAAAGAAATAAAATCAACTGAAATCAATAATATATTATAAATAAAATATGTACGGTACCTTTTAATTTGTAAAATATATACAATATAGGATTAAGAAAATACCATTGAAACATGCTGTGATCTGGTTTGCGATAATCAAATTTACTGTAATGTGTTCGAAATTTTAATTATCAGTAAAGATGGCTTAATTAGAACTAAGACACATATGTACATAACATATAATAATTAATGATAAATAATACATATGTACGTAATAATTTGATAGTAGCCAGTCTTGTAGCTGACGAAGAAAAAAGAAAATATAACGTTTAGTAAGGAAAGGTTAATTATTGTGTATTGAGTTTTTTTCTTGTCATTGCTTAAATTAATTACATATGTATGTATATTACACATATATGGTCGTAGTTATAAAACATTTAGTTTTAGATGTAGAATTACATGAATACACATACGTGTTTCCTTTTTATCCGAATGGAATTTAATATTTTAGCAGATAAATTACAGTTCCTGAAGATTTAATAATAAGGAGTGGAGCGTGGCTACAAAAGAAGTCGAGATAAAAGGAAATCTGCTTTCTCAGAGTTCATTCCACTTTTTGTTATTATTCTCGGCTTCTTTTCTAACTACGGTCAGTAAGTAGGCATGCGTTTCTTGCGTTGAGACATACATTAAAATGTATCCTAATATTACATTTTAACACATACAATGCAGGTTTCAAATGGTTTGTTCTTGATTAAACTGCATATATACATATGTGTATACTAACTTTATATCAATATTATGTATTCTATGTATTTAAATACATATAAATTTTGTTTAATTTCAAATAAATAAAAGAAATTTCTTCAGTTTCAGGTGAGTCTTACCTCTTGGCGAGGGACTCTAAGGTACTCCAATATAAAACTATAGGAATGGTTGTTGTATGAATTGATTTATAAAGTTATTTATTTTCAGTTCTGAATTGGCTGAAAACTGAGTCTTTGGATGTAAGTGATCGGGGCGGAGTTCATTTATAACTAATAATCAAACAATTGAAATTATTTATCATTGGACAACACTGATAATATCTTTATCAACAAAACCGATAATTTTCCCACAAAATTACATTTCACGGAGCACAAATGACCTTTTAATTAATTTTGTTCCAGGCCATACAAGCCCGCGCATTCGCTGAGACTATAAATGAAATCCGATCCTTCGAAGCCTAAATTAACCAATTTCAATTAATCTCGAGCTTAGCTCAATGATCCGAAAACAAAAAGTCGTCGAAATTAAATTCACTTTTCTCTTATGTTCTTTTCTGTCTTTCAGTTGCGGTGTTTTATATTATTTTTCACACTGGAAACTTTCCGTCAGCCACGATCGCACTCTCCCGAAACGTTATTTTTAGTTCGTTATGTTTTACTTTCCGCCTTAATCGTTCCATATACATGTATCTGTGTGTTTGTACTATTCGTTTCTCACTGTTAGCTATACTTTACTCTGTCCGCTTTGTCCGTTGTGCCGTTATTCTAGTTCTGTCCTTGCCTGCCGTATCATTTTTAGTTAGCCCTTTTTACGTTTACTTATCAATATAATAAGCATTTGCATCTAAATGTTCGTGTAGTTACAAATAACCTTAGATAAATGTATATTACCAAATATTATCTTAGTTAGTTGTCGTAACATTTAGTGTGCGTTACCTATTTAGTATACTGACATCTGCAAACATAGTTAAGCGTAAACAAATTGTTCAGCTTAGCCATGTTGTCAGCTTGTAAATCCATGTTCATTATTTATCAGCCTACGTCGTAATTGTGACAATAGTCTAATTTACAATTAATTAGACTCATTAAGCTTGCGACAAATTCACGTACGGATAAGCAGCTGGTAATTTGGAGCGGCTACAGTAGGACCGAACAAAACGCCCGGAAACCGCAAGGATATTTAATTACATGCCGCAGGCGCGGTATTATGAAACTACTAAAAATTTCATAAGTTCCTGAGCTTACAAACCTCAAAATATTGATCGTGCCTCTCTCTCATTCATGCCAACGTGTGACAAAGCCCGTTTCGGCACACAGCCGAGAAGCACTCACACACACGTGGTCACACACGTTCTACTTAAACCGTTTCGGTGGGTGGCAACTGACGATGGGGGTAAGGGGCCATTTAAGTATACCGCATGCGCACTGACGCCTCCGCCCGCTTAAGCGCTTTACTGTCCTTTCAAACGTTGAACTAACAAATAAAGTTCAGCGCTCATTTCGCTTGCGAGAGTGGTACGATATCCATTGAGAAACGGGATAAAGCAAAAGTCAAATGATAAAATATGCGAAACTATTAAAAGATTTTATGGTTTCCTTAACGGCAATTATGCATTATTTGTGCGGATTCGAGGCAAAAATTCATTTTATCGAGGCTGAGGGTCGCGTATTCTGCCTTTGTAAATAAAACTGTCATTAACGGATTTTGTAGTAATGGCCTCCAGTCGAGTCGTTACTCACGGCTGGTTTTATTACGTCCTCGGGGAAGCTGACTGAAATAAGGCTCTTTATTGCCTGTCCGTAATATCCACCATCCTTGCCTGACTATTTCTCATACGCTTTTTATACTAAGTCACCTATAAACAGTTTTAAAACAGGTAAGTCGTAGCTTGAAGCACGCAAGCTCACACCAAAAAGTCTTCTCGTGTTCACCAAAGAAGATATGCATCTTTTCTGCAATATGAATAAGCAAATAAGTAATAAGACGTAATATCTATAAATATAAGTGAAATATGAGCAATAAGATTTATGTTTAATAAAATTGATAAATAAGTATTTAGCTTTTGTTTTCAGATAATTCTAACTATGAGTAGATATGTAACTCTAAGGACCTACTAACTTTCCGAATAGATATATTGTCGTCATCTATCGTAAAATCTATTTATAGCATCATGAAAATTTACGGGCTTATGTGTCAAAATAGCGACATATCAGTAACCGCTGCTCGCACCCACGCCAACTTCCATTTTCCGATAAAGTTGTGACCACACTACAGTTTTAGATCAAAAGCATTCCACAATGGAACTATTTCAAGTCACTACGACCATGTCCGCCGCAATCCCAACTGACTGTTAATTCGGTGGAGAAATTCACTTTACGGTTCAATATATTGGCTTTCCTGCAAAGATTTAATAGCAAATTGACTAATTTGCCAAAATAATTCCAACACACTCATTTATCTTGCACTGGTCTTCGAATGCTCTTTTATTGCTTACATGCGGAGCTGTTGAAAGCATAAAATCCTCTCCGTGGTAGTGCCCCTTGAACGAGGAAAAGATGAGTTGGTAACGTCGATCTGGTTCCCCCGCATTGCGTATTGCGCAGTGTACTCGCACGCGTCAAATTGCTGTGGCAGTCTGGCCGAGCTCACTCCCTGCATGCACATGTGTTGGATTCTTTCAATAGTGTACCAAATCATTTTAAAGCAATTTAAGAACACATTTATCAACTTATCGAGCAATAAACCTTTCAGAATTATGTTCTGTAGAAGACACTTTTACACTACACAGTTAAGAAGACATTGCAATTCTATGGCATTGCAAATACTTGGTGACGTACGAAATATTAACGCATCTGTGTTTTAACTATATTTGCTAACGGAGGTGATTCTAAGACGAACAAATGAAATTAATATAAAAGAGAAACATCTTTATAAAAAAACGTAACATCACACCTGTAATTCCCGAAAAAGTAGGCAGAGGAGTGTGGTACACTCCCACCTTGCAACAGTTACGTTTATGTTTATGTATTATGAAATAGGTGTTGAATCTATTGTCATACACGGGGCACATATCCAGACTCTGAGCCAATACTAGAAAATTCAAGTTTAAAAAATACAATAATACTCGACCCGGGTTGCAAACGTCTTTATTATTAATTCAATTATGTACCGTTGTAATTTAAACATAGTTTTTTCGACATAGCTCAACTAACCTGACTAAATCCAGTCTCCGATCAAAAGATCCTAAACTTAGTCATCGCCGCGACATCGCTGCCATTGGCGAGAACTCATGAAGGTGAACCTCGGATAGGTCGGAAGTTAGTCGAGCTATCTCGAAAAACGCTTACGTGATTTATGGCAGGCACGTTATTTGATCATATATATAGATACTCACGAAACCTTTAATAGTGATTTATCTTTATTATTACCTAACATCACGCCTGTAATCCCCGAAAAGGTAGGCAGAGAAGTGTATAGTACACTACCATGATTCACCAGTTACGTTTACGTCCCAATATGGAATAGGTGGTGAGTCTATTGCCATACACCGGGATCATGAGAGAGTTAAGGCCATAGTCTACCGTGCTGGCCAAGTGCAGGTTGGCAGACTTCACACACCTTAGAAAACATTTTTTTTTTAAATTCTAATGTGTGCAGGTTTCCTCACGACGTTTTCCTTCATCGTTATAGCAAGTGATATTAAATTTAAAACGCACATCTTTATTAATATTTTAGATATATCGTATATAGCCGATTCAATTAAACGATTATTTCAATACTCATGAACACTACGCCTAAGTGTTGCAGAACGGTTATATTTCAGGATGGTATGACGAGATTCGTTGCGATCCAGCCTGATTGTTAATTCGGCGGCAAAATTCACGTCACGTACGAGTACCAGCCGGTTATAAACAATTATTAATGGGCAACGTTGCACCGAGCACATGAACATATGAACAGTGTTCGAGTGAGTTTTTAAGAGTTCGTTAATTTGAAGTGGACGGCGCGAGCCGCTCGGAATGAGGCAATCGGTTTAACCACTTTCGCTTTAAAACGAACTCTTATCAAAAAATGGCGTCCGCTCCGGTATGGTACATACCTACGATATTTCGCAGCTCAAATGTCCTTCAACATTATCGACGTAAAATTGTTGCCCCAATTCTGTCGTCTTTAAATCTGAAATCTACTTAATTTACTAATATACATACTTGCATTAAATGGTCGGCTGCCATATTTAAATTTTCAGATCTTCTAACATCAGCCGTACTAAGTTAAGTGTAATGTTAATCGGCAATATGTAACAAAAGGAGATAACCCAATCTATCAGTAATAATAGCAAATGTAACAATAAAATACATCATTAAATTGTTAACAGGATTGCAAATATACAAAAATAGCTCAACAATACATTACGTTAATAAATGTGGTTTTGACATTATAAAATTCGACCGCGAATAATCAAGCCAACCCCTTAAATGATTCTCGCCGCAAGCGTGGCACTGGTTAATAAAATATTTTTACCGTTCACACCGCTGTAAAAATGTCAATCGGCATTAGGTTGGGGGCGCCACTGGCCTATTGAACCGTATGAGCCATAAGGCTTTAAGCTTTCGTTTAATTAAAAAGGCGGCGATTTAATTGGAAAAGTATTCATTTACCGACTCTTTTGTTTGGTGTGTCGTCGTGATTTATATTTTGTGGCGGCGACAGGATCGCTGAATAGGATCGGTTTTTAGCGTTCCGTGCTGCGAGGTGGAAACTAAATTACAACCTTTGTCACCTATCAAATAACCATGATTATTGAAGATTTATATAATTAATAGTATACAAATTCGGGGAATACAGGCGTGATGTCATGTACATTATCAAGTTATATGTTAATATACTAAATCTGCATTCAATCAATTCATCTAAATTTTGACATTGAAAGGATATTATATCGTGCAATGTGAACCGGATTACAAATGTAAATGCTTAAAATCAAGACAGATGTTATAAGTATATTGACGTTATGTCAAATGCAAAAAAATACACTACGCATAGCACTGAACGCATTCAGAGATCTTCAGAAATATTTACAGTGCAAATATTTATTTCGAGGTTCAGGCCATTTCACCAGCTAAATGGAGTGACGATATACGCAAAATAACTGGCAGCGGTTAGATGCGAAGAGATGTAATCGAGCTCAGTGCCGTGCTATTGGAGAGTGGACGGGAATAGGCTGATGATGATGATGATGAAGTTCTCGTCATCTCGAAGTCAGATTTAATCAATAAAATATCAGTACGTACTTCCACCTGTCCTACGGTATATACGGAACACAGATTACTCGTTCCCCACATTTTGATCCATTACGCAGAACAAAGTTTGTTAAAGCACGCCCGTGATGGCGCGGCGGTAAAACAAAACAAACGCCTCTCGATTCTTTGTGGCTGTGATATCGGAATAATCCGACGGAATTTCATTTATTTAACACCGTTGTGCAATATGAACAGCGCGGCATTCCGTATTTTACTAAAAGCGTTGTGTTAATTATTTAACAACTGAACAACACGTCCACCAAATGATGAATACAAAGAAATTCGGCACATACGTCTACATAATACAGATATATGTATGAATATATTAATAAACGTAACATCACGCCTGTAATCCCGGAAGAGATAGTCAAAGGAGTGTAGCATACTCCCACTTTTCAGCAGGTACGTTTACGTCTCACTATAGGGGTGTGCCTATTGCCATACACAGCGCACAAAGCCCGTCTTTGAGCCACCACTAGACATATCTACTAGACAATTTAAGTTCAACAGTACCCGACAAGGGATTTGAACTAAATACCTCTCGATCAACAGTCTTACAACCACTCGACCAACGAAGCAGGCAACAAATAAATAATGAATATCTTGGGAAACCTCCAGTGGAGGAATCAGATTGTCACGTGTCTCCACAGACACGTGACAATCTGATTCTAAAATATACATAACGTATGCTATCGCAAACAGACGATTGAAAAACTACATGTGTACATGTAAACTAATATATATTACCAACACAGATACTTTTTTATTGTCACACACAGACACAGAACAAATACCTGTCCACATCAAATAAATATTTGTCTCGGGTGGGACTCGAACTCACACACCAAGCTTAACAGTCTGGTTCACTTATCACTGAACTAACGAGCCAGTTAAAAAGCACAATCTTTATTCCGTTTTACAACACGTATAGCCGGTCGGCGACACTGACTTTGGAGCGGACGCCACTCGTTCCCCGGACCGACGGCTGCCTGTGAAAATGTGCTACGCGCGAATTTTATACACTACAAGTAGAATGTTCTAGAAAAACGAACCGTCAAAATAAACTTCGGTGCCTCTATGTTGATTATATAAATTACGTCTCTATATAATTTTAGCTACCAATTCATTAGACATTAGCTACCAAATCATT